>JADLZK010008369.1:1800000-2037719 GCA_015847255.1 Hyparrhenia diplandra
CCTCGGCCGGCAGATTTCATGTCCGCCACGCCGACGCCCACGCTGCAGTTTGGAAGACGCCCCTCCTCCGCTGATGGCCATCCCCGCTCCTAGGGCCGCCGCGCTACCGCCAGCCGCTCCGTCGCCCACCAAGTCGCCATGGGTCGACCGGTGGGCCGACGGGTGGCGGCCGAAGTTCGGGCTGCTGTTGCGGCGCCTGCAACCCCACCGCCAGCTTTCCACTCCGACTGGTGGGCGGAGCTTGTGCCTTCCGAGCTCGAGGTCGCGCCTCGTCAACAACCGGAGCCTGTCCCTGTCCGCGCCGTGGTGCAGGAGGTACCCCCGTGGCTTCCCTTTCGCCGGTCGGGCCCGGCGCGGACGAGCCTCACGCCGCCGCCCACGTCGCCGACGGCTCGGACGGTGGGGCAAGCGGTCGCCGCCGAGTTTGCCACGACGCAGCGGTGGCCCGGACGGGGTCGGACTATCTCTCGGATCCACGGCCCGCGCCTCGTGCCCGAGGACGACGTGGGGGACTTGGGGCCCCCAAAGGCTACCCGGCCCCTCCCCTCCCTCTGCTCCGGCTCCGCGGCGCCGACCCATCGCCGCTACTTCGCCAAACCGCGGACTCATCGGTCGTGGACTTAGGCGGACCTTCTGGGGAGGTCGCCGGCGGGCCTACTGCCGCCTCCGTCCAGGCCTTCCTGTCGGCGATCACCGTGCCGCTTGACGAGCCCATCCTCAGCGGCCAGCCGCTCCTCCGCAGGTCCAAAATCACCGATGAGGAGTGGTCCTTAAGACGCAGCACCCGCCTCACTGCGAAATCGGGGCAGCGTGACCCACACCCGGAGCGCCAGGCGCTGAAGGTGTTGCTCAACAGGCTCGAGGGTCGTCCGATCGACGCGGCGTCAAGCACTCCGGACCCGTCTTTGGCGGGCAAGTTCGGAAACGCCGGCGGCGACGTATCGTCCGGCAAGCGGGAACATATGCGCGACCTCTTCCCCATGATGCGCCCACGGAAGAGGAGGGCATATGAGGGGAGTCCACTGTCGCCGTAGCTGCTTCTCTCTACTCTTGTCGCGCAATAGTTTTCCTTTTAAGCACATCGTGAAGCTCCGCCCCGTTAAAGCCGGCGATTCTTGTATGTGTGCTTACGTGCGTTATGCCAATTGTTTTGGCTAATGCGTCGCGTCGTGTAAAACTCTAGTTTCCCTTAATACAATACGTGCCAATGGCACGCTTAAAAAAAAAAAAAGTTTAGTCTCTAGCAGGAAAATTTTCTTAAAGAAAGGTTGTATCTATCCCTAAAGTTTGCTCAATGTTATTCCTCGCTCAATTGGTTGGATCGATGGTGTGTAGTCACCCAACCCAACCACTCAAGTTAGCTTATTGAGTTATCTCAAATTTGGTGCCTAATATCTTTGTGGAACAATTGGCTACAAGACATACAAAGTGACCTCCATTTCGTACGAGCACACAAAATAGAGCGATTTGCAGATGGACACTTTGGTTTGTAGTAAATTTGCTGAGGGACACTGTACTCCCTCCGGGTTGGTATTAGAAGTCGTTTTGGACAAGGTTTGTGTGAAACATTGGGAATATGAATCGTTAATAACTTTTAAATTGTTGAGTTTGTAAATGTAAAAATTATATGAATAGATTTGTGTTAAAAATACTTTGATAAAAGTATACATATATCACATTTACATAAATATTTTTGTAATAACAAGTGGTTAAAGTTGTATTTTGGAGACCGTGTCGGTGTCTTAAACGACTTCTAAAACTAACCCAGAGGGAGTATATAATGAAATATCCATTTCTGATTTTTTAGGAGAGAAGCGAGGTGAAATGTCCTTTTTACCCTGCCCCTTTCTTCTTCATCAATACCTCTCTTTTATTCTAGTCGGCGACGGTGGCTTAGGCTATCCGCTGGATCCTTCCTCTCTCTCTCTCTCTCTCTCTATCTCTCTCTCTCTCTCTCTCTCTAATATCTCCCCAAAGTCGGCAAATCCAGCCGGGCGCGCAACAGCCACCTCGGCTCCTCGGCTGGCGATGCGAGGCGGGCCGTCTCCTCCCATCGCCGGCACTCACCTCACCGGGGGACGCGTGCCCGACCCAGTGAGAGCCTGCGCGCCCCTAGCCAGGTCGCTGAGCTGTCTACTACCGGTTCTGGCCGCTGAGCTGTCTACTACCGGTTCTGGCCGCCATCCACCATGGTTGTGCCCCCGGCAAAGTCGTGCCCGCCCTCAACAAGGCCTGCTCACCCTCAGCGAGGTCTCCAGCCCCCGGCCAAGATGCGCTCGCCCCAGGCCATGGCCACCGTCTTCCATGGCTGCATGCTAGGAGCGGAGGAAGCAGGCCATGCCGGTAGAAACGATGGGAGCAACTACGTGTGGCGCTGTATTGCTGCCTGCTAAGCATGACCCAATCCACCCCCAACTCCCCACACACATATACCTTAGCCATGGGAGACGGGAGAGGAACAAGAAAGGCTGACCAGTGAGGCAAGGGGAAATCTGGATAATTCACCACCTTTCTCTCTTTTTTCCAAGCTGAATAATATTAATTTAATTGACCTAGTGTCTTCCACCGGCACCAAAATGTAGTGTCTCTCAGCAAAAACACATTTTAACGGTGTCAGCATATAGACTCCACTTTGCACGTCTTGAGCCAATTCTCCCAAATTTTTTTTTGACGAAAAAAACACCAAGTTCCTCCTAGATCAGGTCCATACGTTTTTTTTAGATAAAGGATGACAAGAACATCCGGCCTCTACGTCCGCAGACGTACACAGCCCAATTATTACAACATTTTTTTGGGATAAGAGCGACAAGTGCTCAACATAAAAGAGGGAGCCACACAAGCTCAAAATAAAAACAGGAACTAGCACAGTCTGTATAAGTGCTTCCAACCACCGCTTCTTTGTTGAAGCGAGACCATCTCTATTTTAGTGCTTAACGATGATAGTAGATCCTTGTTGATCTCGTCACGCTGCAATTGGGCCCAGAAACGTAGCCAATATGTTCTCCTGAAAATTACCTACAGAATAGAGTTATATTTAATTCTATTAAAGCTAATATCATTGCGGGTATCCCGGATGGCCCAGCGAGATAGCAGCAACCCCAACCCAAATCAAATCTCTAATCTTGGAATTTTGATTAGAAAGCCAAGACCCAAATAAATGTCTAATAGATCTGGGTTGAGTTAAGCTGCAGCAAGATACACCATCCTCCAAACTATTTTAGCATAATGACAATCTAGGAAAAGGTGTTGGATCGATTCATCCAAGTTACGACCCAACGCATTTTCGGGCTGCCCTTCCAATTTTTCCACGGCAAGATTGTCCTTAGTTAAGATTACCTCTTTTTGTAGAAACCAGAGGAAAATCTTAATTTTTAGAGGAATCTTAATCTTCCAGATTTTCATATGTCCGAAAGGTTGATGGGTATTAATCAATGACAGATACATCGACCGAACCGTAAATAAACCCGATTTAGTTAGGTTCCACCCGAATGAATCGACCCATCAACTAAGTTAAAAGGTGCTATCTCGTGCTACAAGGTTAGACCAGTCTTTCAATCTAGGTCCATGCAACGTTCTCTGAATGAAATATTTAGAGGTTGTGGCGTTAGAACATTGGCCACCGTTGCATGTGGATTTCTCACTATATTATAAAGAGATGGGTACCTATCTTTGAGAAAAGACATGCCTCCTACCCAAGTGTCCTCCCAAAAACGTGTGGCACATCCATCTTTGATAGAAAAGGTGCCATTAGTTAAGACTTCATCTTTAATTTTCATAAGACCCCTCCAAAAGTGAGAATCATATGGTTTAGCCTTAACTTTTGTGATAAGGACTTAGACCTCAAGTACTTGTTTCTTAGCAAATCTTGCCACATACCATCAGTATTAAGTAGGTTAACAATCCATTTTGCTAGAAGACATTTATTTTGTAGTTGAAGATCTAGAATTCCTAACCCACCTTGGTCCTTAGGTCGGCATAGGATGTCCCATTTAGCAAGCCGATATTTATGCTTTTCGAATGATCCTTGCCAAAAGAATCTTGATGCGAAATGGTCAAGATTTTTCAAAACTCCTTTCGAATTTCGAAAAAGGACATCATAAACATGGGTAGGCTGCTAAGTCTTGAATTTAAGAGGATTAAGCGGCCTCCATAAGACAGGTACCTAGCCTTCCAACAAGAAAGTTTCTTCTCAAATCTTTCTTCTACTTTATGCCACTCGAATTGAGTAGCTTCTCGTGGTGCATGGGTATACCCGGATAACGAAAAGGGGTATACTCGGCATTACATCCAAAGAGAGTGGTATATTCATTCTCCATCTCTTTGGCTCGCACCATAGCAGTAGATTTCACTCTTGTGGAAATTTATTTTTAAGCGACAATTGCTCAAAAGCACATAGCAAAAGTTTCATATTTTTTGCCTGTTCAAGATCATGATTAAGGAAGATGATGGTGTCATCTGCGTATTGAAGAATAGATAATCCATCATCAACTAAATGAGGAATAACACCACTTATTTGTTCATCAGACTTTGCTCTTTTAATAATGAGAGCTAGCATATCAGCCATGATGTTAAATAAGATTGGAGACATAGGATCTCCTTGGCGTAGACCTCTTTTAGTTTGAAAGTAGGGACTAATGTCATCATTAATTTTAACCCCACACTACCTCCTGTGACCATTTGTTCAACCCATCTACACCATGTTGGAGAAAATCCCTTCATGCGTAGAGTCTGTTGAAGAAAAGACCATTTAACTTTGTCATAGGCTTTTTCGAAGTCAATTTTAAAAACCACCCCGTTTCTTTTTTTGGTATGAAGTTCATGGATGGTCTCATGGAGGATTACAACACCTTCCATTATATTTCGACCTTGCATGAATGCCGTTTGGGTCGGGTGACCACGATCCGAGCTACTTTATTGATCCTATTTGTGCCAACTTTAGTGAAGATTTTAAAGCTGACATTAAGAACGCAAATAGGTCTATAATGTTGTATTTTTGTAGCTTCGCACCTTTTGGGATGAGGGCAATTGTCCCAAAGTTTAGACTATAAAGATTTAAGTTATCTTTATGGAAATCCGAAAAAAAGAGCCATTAGGTCATCTTTAATTATTAACCAAAAGACTTGGTAAAAATTCGGCCGGAAAACCATCCGGTCCGGGTGCTTTATTATGTTCCATTTGGAAAACCGCCTCCATGACCTCGGTTTCTGTGAATTCAGCTACCAGCACATCATTTTCTTCCTGTGACACCTGAGGAATATCATGGGTTAAATTTTCCATGAGAGAAATATGTGATTCCTCCGGCGCACCAAAGAGACCCTTATAATATTGGGTGATGTGCTTTTTTAAAATATCATCTCCAACTAGAATGCCATTTTCATCTTCTAGTTGGTAAATGTGTTGCTTTCTATGTTTACCGTTGGCTACCATATGGAAGAATTTAGTATTATCATCTCCTTCCAAAGTAGCGTCTTAACTTTAGCTCTTTCATACCATTTTAATTCTTCTTCTCAAAAAGAAGAACTAACCTCTCTTTTTAGGAAATGTTTAAAATTAATTTCCTGATCCGAGAGGGGCATACTTTTCTGCCTTTTTATCTAGGCTATCTAGAATGGACAGTAGCTTCTTCTTGTCTTTTTGGTAAGACCCAGAGGTATGTTGGGCCCACCCTCGAAGATGCTGCCTTAGCCTACGAATTTTATTCTGCCATCTCTCTAGAGGACTACATCCTGAAGTTTCATGTTGCCAAATGTTAGCAAACATATCATAAAAACCTTCACGAATAAGCCAACCCCTTTCAAATTTGAAAGGTATCTGAACATTCTGATGGATGGAAGAGCCCGTACTAAGAATAAGTGGGGTATGATCCGAAATGTTCCTATCTCTAGCCTCAACCGTCGATAGGGGGTATCTGTCCTCCCAATCCGTAGTAACTAGGACTCTGTCAAGCTTCTCAAATAGAGGTTCATGCCCTGGACCAGCCCAAGTATATTGGTGGCCGGTCATAACAATCTCCTTGAGATCCAATGATTCTATAACAGAATTAAACAAATTAGGCCATCAGGTCCATACGTGGGGTAGCACATTTCTCTAACAGGTGGGCCCATCTAACACGTGGGTCGATCCCATCATCTAGCTCAATTCATTGAGTCCAAGGTAGTATGATCATCACCCAAGCACTTTTTGCCAAACGTTTCGTTAACCCGGCTGCCTCGTAATTAATCCGTTCTCGATGAAAAACGATGATACGCCACATAAAACGAGGACCGGAGGGAGTAAATAGTACTTCCATGTTTAATAATTAAATATAATCCTTGATTAGAGTTCAGGTTTCATTTACGTAAATAGTATTCTCGGGTTAGTATGAATCTCAAACAGTCAGTTAATGACAATCGCCTCGGAAGTCGCCAAATCCTCCACATCGCCGTGTAGTTCGTTTTTCCAACTGGGCCATTTATGGGCCAGGCGGGCGCACTAGCTACCAATTCCAGCGCATACAGGTGGCCCATAGGCCTGTCTCATCTTGCTCACCATCAGATGTGTGATGGACGGCTCCCGGCTTCCGTCTTCGTATCTCGCAGCCTCGTCAGAGCCCGCATGCATCTGGACGCGAGACGTACAGAAACGGTTCAGAAAACACGAGATTATGTAGAATCGAGTCCCTTCAAATAAGGAACTGACTTTGCGATAGATAGTTTCGTACCCTCATCAAAACCCTTCTCCTTCGTGACACCTCGGCGGCATGATGTACGGCGGCGATGGGTGATGCCTACGATGACCGCAATCGTAGACTAAAACATCAATAAAACCTTATCAAATTTTTTTCATAGGTTACACATACCATATCACGACAATTGGACAAGTTTTGTAATTTCTGGACTTGGTTTGATTTTTTAGAATTTTAAAACAATCCACCCAAGAACTAAATCGTTATGTTTCCTGAACTCGCCTTCGATATTTCATGTGAGTACTTGCATGAGGCCTCACATTACAATCACTAACAACAATATCATTTTTCCATTCAAATTTTCCATTCATTCAAATGGCTTATAGTTCAAATTTGCCTTAAAAATCAAAAAAAAGATATATAATTTTTAAAATATAGCAGATAGTACGAAAAAAAAATCTAAATGTTCAATATGTTGTGAATAGTTCCCTAACAAAGCTACAGAAATAATTTGGGAGCCAAAATAAAAAAAATAGTTCACCGAGTGTGAGACATGGCGCTTTCGGCAAACATGGTTGTTGCCGAGCACCTTGCACATGTCGCTCGTCAAATTACATTCCCCACCCCCGAGTGGGGAACGGTAGGGCGCCGGCAGAGGACACGGCAGGGCGGACGTTTGGGTCCGTCGCCCTTTGCTGAGCGGATTTATTTGTTGAGCGGGCGGCGCTCTGCAGAGGACCTTCGTTGCCGGCGGGGTGGTTTGCCGAGTGTCGATGTTCGGCAAACAAGAGCTTTTGTCGAGTGCCGGTCTTCAGCGAGCGGTTCTCCTGGCCGTCGGGAAGGCGGCATTGCCCGGCGTGCCATTTTCAACGCTTCGGCAGTGAGGTTCTGTCCGGTTGTGTATTTAATGTGTATGAAACCCTAATACTTGTCTACGTTCGGTAACCGCATGAAGCAAAATCCAGTCCATGTGCCTCAAAGCCGCGAAAACAAATTAAACCATGTTCGGCCGGACTTGTGGTTGAAGGCGTCTCTTTTTTTTTGCGGCGTGTAGCCAGTTGGGCGAGCGACTGAGCCCTAGTTGGGCTCGGGTACCTAGGAACGTGTATGTAGTTGTAAAGCATGTGGTGCACCGTGCATGCAGTGCAGCGCCCCTGGCATTCGTTTCTGCGGCCGCCGCTAGCTATATACAGGCCTTGGCTGCACGGGTAGCTAGCATCCGTACGGGTGGTCGGCATAATATTGTGTGCCGGCATGGTCACGTTTAGAATACTGTATATACAGATAAGAATAAGATAATATAATGTAATAATAGGCCTTGCTGCTGCCGAGCAGTCACTTAATTTTTTTATGAGCAAGGTGCGTCAGTTACATATAAGCTGCCGCGGCCTCTCTCTTGCCTATGCATCAGCATCAGCAGCAGCACTTGCTTGATCCGATTCATGAATCGTCAGCCGCAGCAGCAGAAGCAGCACAACATCCAGATCCAGCTCTCGCCTACAACCTCATCCCGTGGCGGTGCCACACCCACACCCACACCGTCGACGACGATGCAGCCGCACCATGATGGTGCCGGCATCGGCATGTGCCCTGTCCTCCATCTCACGGTCTCCACCGGGAAGATGGTGGATGTCCTCATGGCGCAGCTTACGACGACACAACACAACGCTGCTGCGGCAGACTGTGGAGCCACCGGTACCAGCCTTCTTTCTCTTCTGAGTTGATGTTTTGGCACTACACAAATTGCTGGGAAAAAAGGTAGCTAGGTTTGGGTCCGTGGGTGTGAGAGATTGCTGCAGGCTTGCAGCTAATGGATTCAGCTGTTTGGGAGTGTTTTCGTCTCAGGGTAAAGGAAGTTGGGTGCGACCGTGCGAGACACAAGACGATCAGGTTCTGAACGGTGTAGCTAGAGTGGGCTGCCATTTCGTGTTTTCATGGGCTGCAATTCCATACCGCGGCAAGCTTGGTTACTCACGAGGCCAAAGGCCCTTGTTGTGCATCTGCATGCATCACATTCACATGACATGCAAATCGTGCGGAGATGGGACCGTTGTCACTTGCATGCAGCACACGTTTGGGGCACGCGGCGTCCAGCGAGCTAGCTCGGCGACCACACGACACAATGCACCAGGCCAGCCGTCCGGCGTCTGGCGAGGCGAGCGCACGCCGCACGCAAAAGCAGCAGGCAGGGCAGCGGTGTCCTGCTACTGCTAACGAGCGCGTTTCCCTGAGAAGAAACGTTTTCATGCATCTCTTCCTTCACTAGACTGTACATCACCCTTTTGTTTATTTGACAGCTTATTTAATAGAGATAGAATTCTATTGGAACTGTCCTTACATGTGTTACTTGCATGCATGCATGTCGGTTGCCGTGATCAGATGGGGAGTTGATTGTGAACCTCCAAGAAGAGGAGATTCAAGTCCTTGAGACAGCCAAGTGTTCTGGTAATATTCTACTTTTTCTCCTTTATAACGCTTTAATCATATATATATATACTCCTTCGTTCCAAGCTATACCTCGTTTGACTATTTTTTACTTTGGCCACTTGTCCTATTTTTAAAAACAATTGCGCAAATATAGTCAAATTTAAGTAATTCTTAAACAAATTTTATTATTAATAATAAAGTATGTCACAACAAAAAGCTGATATTTTGCCGAACAAGACTAGTTGTCAAACTTGAGGTAAAAAAAAAGGACAGACAAACTGTAATTTAGAATGGATTTAGTGCTTATTTACCCTGTCAAAAGATATTTGCCATAACTCAATCCACCATAGGTCCAAAGTTTAAGCTAAGGCATCAACTAAATAGATATTAAAAATATATAGCGATACCATGTTAATAAAAAGAATACAGATATGGATAAATCAAATATATAGCTAGATCACTAATTTATAAGTTTACTAAGTCTTGATAGAAAATACAGAATGTCTATTATTCTTATAGTATTCCAAATGAAAAAAAAGCAGAAAAAAAGGTACCATTTAATAATTTTTTTTATATATAACTCAAATATATCAAACAGTAACTAATTCCTATGTCTTCTTGAGCCACAACAATTTTGATTATTGAAACTTATTTATTCCACCCCCCCTCTTTCAGCCTTGTTTAGGCATACACATTGCAGTATACAGGAGGTGACTGCAGGAAGGAACACCGTTGTACATGTGGCTGCGGCGCATGGGCAGGGAGCACCTCATCCACGAGCTGTATTTCAGGTTCCGGGATCAGGTTCAGGGCCTCCTCTCTCGCCGGAACTCCGCGCTGGAGACGCCGCTGCACTGCGCGGCAAGGGCTGGGCACACCAAAGCCGTCAGCATCCTCGCCCGGCTGGCCCGGGACTGCGGCGAGAGCATCCTGGGATGCAAGAACGAGGAAGGGGACACGGCCCTGCACCTGGCGGCGAGGCAAGGGCATGGCGCTACGGTGGAGGCTCTTCTCGCGGAGGCGGCGGAGCCGGCGGCCGAGCTGAACAATGCAGGCGTGTCGGCGCTGTATTTGGCGGTAATCAGCGGGTCGGTGGAAGCTGTCAGAGCGATTATTACGTTTTGCAGGGCCGCGTCATCTGCCGGGCCGAGCTCGCAGAATGCTCTGCACGCCGCCGTCTTCCAGAGCTCAGAAATGGTTGAGCTGCTGCTGGAATGGAGGCCGGCGCTTGTGGACCAGGTCGACTGCGATGGCAGCACCCCGCTCCACTTCGCGGCGTCCGACGGCGATCCCACCATCGTGCGTGCGATCCTGCGCGCCGCGACGCCGCCGCGAACCATGTGCATGAAGGACTCGTGCGGTCTAACGCCGCTTCACGTCGCGGCGCGAATGGGGCACACCGGCATAGTGGTGGACATGGTACGGAGCTGCCCCGACGCCGTCGAGATCTTGACGACGGGGGCAGGACCTTCGTGCACACCGCGGCCAGGGAGAAGCGCCGATGGGTGGTGTCCGGAGCCATCAAGAGCCCCTCCCTGCGGGGCCTCCTGGACGCGCAGGACAGGGACGGGAACACGCCGCTCCACCTCGCGGTGGCCGCGGGCGCGGACAGCGTCGTGATGGACCTGCTCTGGAAGGGCAAGGTTCGGGCCAACGTCCCGAACAAGGACGGGCACACGGCTTTCGATCTCGCCGCGGGATCCACCAACTTCTTCACCATGGTAAGCCTGGTGGTGACGCTGGTCGCGTACGGGGCGCAGCTCCGGCCGCAGAGGCAGGACCACCTGAAGCCGTGGAGGTGGGGCGGCAGCGGCAGCGGCAACACCAACAACGCGGCGTGGCAGGGGGATAGACAAGGCCTCCGACAGCCTCGCCGTGGTAGCTGTGCTCATCGCCACCTCAGGTTTCGCTGCCGGGTTCAACCTGCCCGGCGGGTACAGCGACAAAGGCAAGGCAATCCTCGAGTTCAAGTTCGCCTTCAACTGCTTCCTCTGCCTGGACACCGTGGCCGTGGCGGCGTCCGTGGTCGCGGTGGTCCTGCTCATCTACAGCAAGGCGTCGCGCTCGGCGGGCTCGTGGAAGAGCTTCGTGCTGGCGCTGCACTGCATGTGGGTGTCGCTCGTCTGCCTACTGCTGGCCTTGTACGCGGCGCTGGCAGCCGTGGTGAGCAAGAAGGCGGCCTTCTTCTACGTGCTCTTGGCGATCTACGTGGCCATCTATTTCCTGATGATGTTCATCCTCCATTGGATCGGGCCCGGCACTGGGTTACGCACAGTCTCTAGGTTTCTATGCCAGTACATGCGCTTCAAAGCACGACGACGTGTCATCAGGCGGCAGTATCCGTTCGCAGGCGCTACCGTGCTCAACTTGATTCTGTTTTCGGCTATAAGTGTCTTACCGTTATTCGGCATTGGGTTAATAGGTGGATTCTTACTTTACTATGCAATGTAGTACGCAAAATGTCAATTATTATGAAATGATGAAATGCAAAACATCGAAATTTGGCGGTGTTTAGTTCCATCCAAAATTGATACCAAAACTTTCATTGGGGTAGGTGAGAGCGGCATGGGCTCTCAAGCGCTTTTGGGCTTGAATCCAAAATGGAGAGCGACCAACTCTTCGGAAAAATAAAGGTGGTATCTCCTTTCATTCTGCACAATGACGGGCCAAAACCCAATTTTTTTTTTTGGTGAAATGGACAACTAAACACCTTTTATATAGAGCATCTACCTGATTAGTTAGTTCAAAAACATGTTGTAAAACATACATGGAATCTCCGTTGTCTAACAACCAGGAATGAAATGAATTTAAGAACTCAATATTTTACCTAAATCATAAAGTATTTTATATAGGTGAATTAACTCCGAAACACCAAGCACGGATAAGTGTTGACCAAAAAATTCAAATATATACTAAATATAAGATCTCTCTACAATTTAGAAAAATATAAGATGTTACTCGAGGCTTGTCAGGAAGCCAAGAACTTCCCTTGTAGAGCTACATAACGTAGTGAAAAAAATATTGCAGAGCTAACGCCGACTTATGAAGTACTCTGTCCGTCCAAAAAAACATATCATTCATTCTCGCTTCTCGAGAAGTCAATCGATTTCAACTCTGACTAAATTTATATAAAAGATTACTAACACTTATAATACAAAATTTGTATTATTTTAATAACAAATTTTATTTGAGATATAAATATTAAATTAAATTAACAACTACAAACTTTGTCACCAACACGATTCTCATAGTTGCATGTTTTTTGGACGAATGGAGTAAAAAACGAAGTTAAGGCCAGATCTCAATGGAGAGTTTCACTTCCCGGTTTCCAAGATGTGAAACTTTGATATGAAATAAACATCTCCCTCAATGCACAGTTTCATGCACAGTTTAATATGCTCAATGGTCCCACAACCTCTCTCTCATTGCATAGTTTAATTGCATAGTTTAATGATGAAACACTATTTGTGTCTCAATGGGGGTTTCACACCGTTTCCAACGCATGTGAAACAAGTGCCCAAAGGTTTCACCATGGTGAAACTTTTTCCTTTCTCTCCTAGGAGTTTCATGCAAAAAGTAAAATTTTGATGATGTGGCTTTGTATTTAATGTGCATGAAACACTTATGAAACTCCCATTGAAACTGGCCTAAGAGGTCCCAAGTACCCCTTCCTACCTTGGAGGCACCAAATCCAACCCACCCTTGGGTAGAGAGAAATAATGTGTACACCAACCACATCTCAAATCTCAAAACCAGCAACAACCAAGAAAAAAAAGCTCAGAGGGGACCATCGAGACTAAGGCAATACAGGCGCTAGGTCGTCCGATGGAAATTTTTTCATCGGACGCCCGGCCCGGCCCACTCGCTAGGTAAGCTGGATGGCCCGCCCGCCTCCACCTCCATCCGACAGGCCCCAAAGAAAAATCGCCTCCCCTCTACTTCTTCCCCCGCGGTTGCCCATCCTCCCGTGGCCGCGCCCGCGCCATGGCCGTCCCCTCGCTAACTAGCCCCCCACTCGCCCCCCCTGCCCGTCGCGCCATGGCCGCCCCCTCGCTGGCTGGGCCCCACATGCCCATCTCTAGCATGTAAACAAGGGCGTCTTTCGCTGATGGTGCCCCGCATGCCCATCTGCCAGATGCCCCCGTCGATCTCCATCTCCGCCTCCACACACGAGCTAGTGCAGCAGAGCAGCTACGTCTCAAAAATCAACGGTGTAAACATCCAAAATCGACACATGCAACATCTTAAAAACGGCTATTGCAACATGTAGAAAAATTGTTGCAACTCTCAAAAAATTGATTGTTACAATATCGGAAAAACCATGTTGCAACATATTAGAAACAATTGTTGCAACATCAAAAAAACATGTTGTAACATCTCAAAATCAATTGCTCAACTTGATTGTTTCAACTTTGCAGAATCCAAGAAATTAGAGTGAGTTGGCAGGTCGGGCAGTACCAGTTACCGGCGGGGATGCATGGGAGGATGGGGCAGAGGCAGAAGATGTGGAATCTGCGGTTGCACCCATCGCACAGCATCAGCTCCGCGGCGGCCTCCCCGGACCCGCACGCCTCGCACCTCACGTCGCCGTTGGCGGCGGCGGATGATGGTCTGGGCCTTGGCGGCGTCCGCGCACGGGTCCTTTTTGAATATGTTGTTTTCGTACAAATATTATGGTCAATTATTGAAATTGCACTTGATATTTTTAAAAATATATAAAAAAACAAACGATAGAAAATAAAAAATGCCATAGTTGGAATACGATTAGTTAATCCTCAATCAGAACTCCGGTTTCATTTATTATTTAACCTTCGATTAGTATGAAACTCAAACGATAAATGATGACGATTTCCTTTGACAAGGAATCGCCTCGGAAATCGCCAACCCCTTCCATAGATGCGGAATCCATCCAGTTTTCCTACTGGGCCATTTATGGGCCAGGCGCATTGCCAATTCCAACTCATACATATGGCCCATAGCCGTGGCTCATCTTGCTCACCATCAGATGTGTGATGGACGGCTCCTGGCTTCCAGCTTCGTATCTCGCAGGCATCGTCAGAGCCCGCATGCATCTGGACGCGAGACGTACAAAATCGGTTCAGAAAACACGAGATTATGTAGAACGAGTCCCTTCAAATAAGGAACTGACTTTGCGATAGATTTGTACCCTCATCTAAACCCTCCGCCTTCCTGACACCTCGGCGACACGACGGCGGCGATGGGTGATGCCGACGACGACTACGATAACGGCAGCGACGACTACGGCGTTGGGTACGAGTACGACGACGACGACAACATGGCCGCCGATGACGACGAGTACGTGTTCGACGACACCTGCGACGACGCCGTCTACGCCGACGATGTACAAACCACGGACGTAAACGCCGCCGACGTCGACGCCGAGCAGATCAGGTACGTGGTCCTCACCGAGGACGCCGTCCGCGCGCGTCAAGATGCGGAGACGACGAAAGTCGCCGAGATCCTCTCCATCCCACGTGGCTTCGCGGCCGTCCTACTTCGCCACTTCAAGTGGAGCGCCGGCCGTGTCCAGGAGGAGTGGTTCTCCGACGACGCCCGCGTCCGCGCCGCCACCGGCCTCCCACCGTCGGCGGTTCTCGTGCCGACGGTGGTGAGCCGGTCCGAGAAGTCCTGCGCCATCTGCTACGTCGACCACCCCGCCGGGAAGACGAGGTCGGCGGGGTGCGCGCACTACTACTGCGGCGAGTGCTGGCGCGCGTACATCCGTGCGGCGGTGGATAACGGCGTGGGGTGCCTGTCGTTGCGGTGCCCGGAAACGTTGTGTCCCGCCGCCGTCGTCCAGGAGCTCGTGGATGTCGCCGCCGATGACAAGGACAGGGAGAGGTTCGCGCGGTTCACGCTCCGGTCGTTCGTTGAAGAGGGTAGTGGCGCCACTGGTGGTGGAAGGATCAAGTGGTGCCCCGGCGCTGGGTGCACGCGCGCCGTGGAGCTCCTCGGCGGCGGCGGTGCCGCGACGGACGTGTTCTGCGCGTGCCGGCATGGTTTCTGCTGGAGCTGCAACGAGGAGGCGCACCGGCCGGTGTCGTGTGACACGGTGCGTGCGTGGCTGGACAAGAACGCGTCGTACACCGAGACGTCCAACTGGATGCTCTCCAACACCAAGCACTGCCCTAGATGCCGGCGGGCCATCGAGAAGGACCAGGGGTGCTTTCACATGACGTGTCCGAAACCGTGCGAGCACGAGTTCTGCTGGGTGTGTCTCGACCCCTGAACAACCACAAAGGCTGCGCAGCCTTCGTCGGCGAAGGCGGCAGCAATGGCGGAGAGGAGGGACAGACGGCGAGGCCGCAGGAGAACCAGAGCCAGGCGGTCACGGACATGGACAGGTACGTGTACCACTACGAGCGTTGGGCGGCGAACTACTCGTCGCTGGAGAACGTGTTCAAGGACATGGCGGAGCTCGAGAGCTCCGGGATCGAGCGGATCGCGGCCATGGTGGGGCAACCGGCGGCGAGCTTCGCGTTCCTGACCAAGGCGTACGAGGAGGTCGCGCGCGGCCGGCGTGTGCTCAAGTGGGCCAACGCGTACGGCTACTACCTGGACCCGGTGCGCGACGCCGCCAAGCGCGGCCTGTTCGAGGACCTTCTGGACCAGGCCAACTCGTGGCTGGAGCGCCTCCACAACGCCGCCGAGCTGGAGAGGAGGGAGCTCTTCTGCTCCGACGCCGATCCCGCCGTCGTCGGTGACCTGCTCAAGTACTACAAGGAGAGGGTCGAGAGCTACACGGCGGCGACGGGGAGGTTCTTGAGGGGCCTCGTCGATGCGTTCCAGACCACGGACCTGCCGGAGATCAAGTCCCTTAAATAGACTGGCCTGATGCATGGATCCTTTTATCGGAAATCATTGTCGCTTAGGATTAGTGTGTGCTTCAGTTTTTATGCATGTCTCATTCTTGGGAGTATTGGTTAAATCTGTGATGGAAAACTTATTTTTGGATCAATCTTTGTCTAGGGTAATAAATTGGTTTCGGTCATACTGAATCAAACTTTGTTTATACTACCATTATTATTTGGAGGTACTTATTATTTGGTAGATTTTTGCATAAGCACTAGATTTCTAGCTAGTGTGGCAAATGCAATCATTTGCAGCTTCAAAGTGACTCATAGGGTTCAAAGTGACTTCAAAGTATGCTTCCTGCCTCCCAAAATAAAAATCACTCTTGTTTTTCGAGACGTTAATTTTTCTAACTTTGACCAATTATATATGAAAAAGTATTAATATTTATAGTACGCAATTAGTGTAATAAGATAGATCCACTAAATATACTTTCACAGCAAAATAATTTGGAGATTTAAATGTTGAACATTTTTTTTCCTACAAATCCTAGTTAAAATTGAGAACGTTTGACCTACTAGCCATATCCTCTTTCGGACGGAGGGAGGTCATGGCCGAACGACGCCTGCATTGTTTCTTGTTTGGTTGGGCACTTGGGCTCGCGCCGTGCCAGCTGTTGACTGACTAATGCCCTGTTTAGTTCCGTGGACTAGGGACTATGGATTAAATGAGAGTCTTTAGTCCCTCCCAAAAATCTATTAAAATAGGGACTAAATGAGACTTAAAAAATAGTCTCTAGTCCTCATATTTGGTAATCTAGAGACTAAATCTCTACAACATAAAAAGAACAAAAGGAAGACTGTCATTTGGTGCGATAAAAATTTCGCCTCACCTTTCACCGCTGTGTGAGATCTCTTTGTCTCACACCTCAGCCCGCCATGCATGCGATCTATATTAGGCAAGCTCCCAATCATCGTCCTCCACGCATGTGATCTATATTAGGCAACCTACAATTAGTGCTGCACGATCTCCTCCCCTACCGCACGGTCAACTCCAGCGGTGACGAGGGACTTCTCTCGCTGCGAGGAAGGTGTCAGGGGCTGATTCTTGTTGCAACTAGCATCGCGCTCGTGCGTTGCTACGGGATAACTATATTTTATATAAAAACAGATAGATCGCATGATAAAATAACAATGTTGTGAAACTAAAAACACATTGATCGCACCATGCCGCCACATTGAGTCAATGATTCACGCCAAGGCTACCATAGATCCTTGGAGCCGAGTTGCGAGAGGACACGAGGGAGAGCTGCTGCTCGACGGGCTGTGGCCACCCCTTGGAGCTCCCGCCGATGAAGAGGTGCTAGTAGGCCCTCTGCGTGGTCGCATCCGGCGCAGTCACGGCACAATGACGGGCTCGGCGGCGTGGTGGCATCCGGCAGAGTTGGTCATTGGTGTGGCGAGCGCTATGCCTATGCTGGTGCGAGCGCTATGCCTATGCCGGGCGCTGCGGCGCTAATGGCGTGCAAGGCCGCGAGGGTACCCTTTTGAGGCCGCGAGCACGACGGGCGGTCGCGCATCCGTGATGACCGCAGCGGGTAGCGGCGAGGCAGCCGCCGAGGCAGCGTGCGGAGGCAAAGCAGCCGGGAGGCGCCCGATCGACGTGGATGGGGACGTCCGGGCATCGGGGGAATCTCGTCGTTGCAGGTTAGCATGTCCTTGGCGGCAAGCACGACGAGGGCGGCCGCGACGCCCGCAATGGTCGGGCAGCGCTAAGGGAGTCCCAACGTTGGAGGGCAGCCGAAGTCGGGACCGTGAGTGCGTCGACGGCGGGCAATGGGAGGAGCCTCGTCTGCGTTGAGGGCACCGTGGGGAAGGGTAACAGAGAGGGTGGCGTGTGGGGTCGTTTCCACATAGGGCGGAGGATGGGTCCGCCCGCGGGTCGTGAATTTTGATTGGAAAGAGCATGATTGACGTCGAGTGCGCCTTGTGGGCTACGACTTTTTTATGAGAGATGGAAGTTCCACAACTATTTGTTTTCCATTTATAGGGGAAAAGATAAGAGAGAAAATTGTGTTAGCCATGCATACATGATTAATGCGGATTGATTTTTTCACTTTTGAATTTGGCAAGAAAATAAAAGGGGAAGGAGGCATTAGCCATGCATGCATGATTAAGGACCAATCAATTTTTTCTTTCCTTTTAAATTGAAAGAGGCGTTAGCCATGCATGCATTAATGACCGATCAATTTTTTTTCCTTTTCAATTTGTAAAAAAAAAAAGGAAAGGGGAGGAAGCATGCATGATTAATGACCGATTGATTTTTTCTTTCTTTTTTTTTTCTGGCGTTGAGACCGTGGGGGTTTGATTTCGCATGGAAAAAGGAAGGAGAATCACGCATTGGTTGCCTTGTGTGGGTTGACTTTCCTCTTTTTTTAGCGCTGGGATCGCATGCAGGCAGATGGAAGTACCAAAACCAATGTCGCACAAAAACGAAGTCTTACTTTTGTTCTTTTTATGTTGTAGAGAAGAGATATAAGAGGAGAGGCACCGTGTGCTTAGGGGCGGCATTTTTTTTTAGGAAAACAGCAGAATGTTTTGGTGCGTGAATACACGAGCGTGATTTTTTATTTGCAGGACGGTACTCTGGATCCGGAGGCGCGGAGGCTGCCGGGCGACGCCATGTCCCTGGGGTTTCACGTCGCCATGTATACGGAATGTGTGGTGCACGTCCTCCTGGCTCCCTTTATGCATGGTGATTGTGCATTTAATTTACTTTCTTTGATTGACTTCAATATATCTCACACAAAAAAAAAAAAAATTATGTGTGTTTTGCATGGAGAAAAATAACCGGCCGTGGTAGTCCACGTAGGTGAGGTGATGGTCATTTTTCTTTCCACTGAAACAGCGCCAAAATTATTTATAAGTTAGTGTAACAACTGAGACGCTCTGCCCTATATAGTGCGTGTTGGAATGTAAACATGACACGGCCCATGGGCCTGCCGTATCCGGCTCCCCATCGTGCCTATATGTATGCTACTATGGTCTCTAAGTAATACATCACGTATTCTATCAAACCCTAACTTCTATCATGGTATCAGCTCGACGCTCAACTGACAAACCCAAGAAGTGATGCAAGGGACCCATATCCGTCATCGAAAATTCCAGCTGAAGGGCGGCAAGTAAAGGCCGACGGAGTCTCGGAGATGACGCCGTGAGAACAATATCATCCACATAGAGAAGCAGGAAGGCTGTATCACCACCATGACTGTAAATAAAGAGTGACGAATCGGCCTTGGACTCAACAAACCCAATGGAAGTGAGGAATCCAGCAATCCGAAGGTGCCATGCGCGAGGAGCCTGCTTCAACCCATATAGAGAATTGTTCAAGCGACAGACATAATTAGGCCGAGAGGAGTCAACAAAACCTGCGGGCTGCTCAGAATAAACTGTCTCATTGAGGGTCCCATGAAGAAATGCATTCTTGACGTCAAGCTGATGAATCTGCCAGGAACGGGACAAGGCCAAGGTGAGCACAACTCGGACAGTGGCAGGCTTGACGACTAGGCTGAAGGTTTCATCATAATCAACACCGGGGCGCTGAGTGAAGCCGCGGAGAACCCAACGAGCCTTGTAACGATCAAGAGAACCATCGGCTAGAAATTTGTGTACGTAAATCCATTTACCCGTAACAAGATTGACGCGCTGGCGGACGAGGAACCAACTCGAGGTGTGTCGTTCGCCAAGCGCGTCAAACTTGGCTCGCATTGTAGCTCGCCAATGGGGATTGGTGAGCGCGAAGGCGAGTGTCTTCGGGGACGGGAGATACCACGGCCGCATGAAGATTGAGCCGATCAGCCGGCCGCAAGAAGCCGGACTTCCGCTGGTGCGCATGCCGCGGGTCGCTGACGACCCGCACGACGGGTCGGCGGACGACACGCCCAGCCCCATCGGGCAGCAACCCCGAGACAATGGGTCAAACGAGGGCAGCAGGCTGGATGTAGAGGTGGGAGCGCCAGAACCCCGTGCCGGAGTCGGTGGTCGCGCCGCATCGGGCGCCGAGCGCCGGCCGCGCCTGGCCGGGTGGTCGCGCCATGGTCGCGCCGCGCCGGGCCGGAGCCGGTGGTCACGCCGTGCCCGGGTGCCCGCGCTGAGCCGGGCGACGCCCGGTGCCTGGAGTCGGGCTCGACAATGGGCAAGAGAGGCGCCGTGACGTGGTACCGGCAGCCCACAGTGCTAAAACCTCGGGGTATAGCAGAGTGTCATCATCGTTGAGGAAATCCAAAGGTGTTAGGATCCAACGGGGTGGTGGACATATCGGAGAAGGGAAAAAATGATTCATCAAACACCACATGGCGGGAGATGATGATCCGGTTAGAGTGCAGGTCAAGACACCGATAGCCCAAACACATAACGATGAACGAGGAGATAATTTGTGGGTGGCAGTGGCAGATAAGTTGGGATAACACGCGCAGCCAAAAACACGAAGATGAGTGTAGTCCGGTTGGGTGTTATATAGAGCAAAGAATGGTGTAAGGCCGCCTAGGGTGGTTGTGGGGTGTCGGTTGAGAAGATAGGTGGCAGTGTGAAGAGACTCAACCCAATAAGGCGGGGGTAGGCAACCTTGAAATAGCAACGAGCGGACAATATTATTTAGAGTGCGAAGTGCGCGCTCGGCTTTACCGTTTTGCTGGGAAGTATGTGGACAAGACATGCGGAGTATGGCACCGAGGGAGAGGAAGAACGTGCAAGCCAAAGAGTTGTCAAACTCACGACCATTGTCGACCGGACGGCCTTGACGGAGGTGCCAAATCGCTGCGGCGCACATGAGCAAAAAAGTTAGAAATAGTGGAAAAAGTATCGGATTTAAGTCGGTGGGAATGTCCAAGCATAATGAGAGCAATCATCAATAATAACGAGATAATATTTGTAACCGGACACACCGACAATGGGGGATGTCCAAAGATCACAATGTATTAAATCAAATTTATTTGTGGCACGGAATTGGAAGATCCAAACGGTAAACGAACATGACGGCCAAGTTGACATGCATGACATAGGTGATCATGTTTAGGTTTATTACAAGTGATGGCCGGGGAGCTAATTGTAACAGTAACCTCCTAAATTACGGGGCCCACATGCACTTATCCTCATCATTAAGACTTCCGATCATTATGCACGAGTTCCCAATAATCTAGAAAGTGCTATTAATCTTCCGAACAGGATCTCATTAACAAGTCACTCCAAAGTATTACAACACTTTATTCAAATACATCGAGTACGGCGGAAGGATTACATAACCATAAGTTTACAAACCATTTGTTCAAATACTCAAACTTAAGTATCATTATTACAAGCCCGATATTATTGGAGTAACTTTATACATATAAACACCGACAACCCCGCCCGAGGGTTCAACTCTACTCGTCCTCTTCTTCCCCGGTACACCGTCATGCGCCGAGGGACCAAAACAAGCCCGCTCATGACCAGATCCCGCAACAAGGGTCAAAGAACCCCGAGTCTTGGGGTACTCAACAAGACTTACCCGACTAAAGAAAATAGGAGAAGACTCAGGAATGCTGGTCTTAGGAGTCAAGGTAAGGCTTTAGCAAGAATCAAGAATTCTTTTGCAGAAAAGCTTACTATAAGTGAATCCTTACTTTCAATATTTTTAAATCAGATTAGTAGCTCATATACTCTAGATTATACTATTCTAGAGCAAACATATTTTCTTATTCCAACTCTCTTTCCTCAAAAACATATTCCATCATTTACTACGATGAATGGGCAGAAGAACGGGTCTCCATAACCATGAAGCAACGGCGATTCATGAACCGATTATACCGGTTGGGATCCCTAACCACACGACATATGTAGTACCCAAACTTGCATATATCAACCTTTTCTCAGATTTGTCCAAAGCGGGAACGAGGCTGCGCCACCCGAGCACAAGACTCCACCTCCCTACCCGGTCCTAACGACGGTTTGACCAGTAGGGTGGGTACACGCTACTCCCGCCATCTCTCCACTCCCGGGCGTGGTTGCCATTCCCGATTTCGCTCCACCGAGATCCGGCTTACGGAGTATGTGGCTAGTTAGGGTCGACCGATCCGGGGTGATCGCAATCGACGCGTGCCTTTGCCGAAGGCCTCAGCGCGTTTTGCGTTCAAAAATCCCGAACTTAACAATCCAAACAACGGGACGGTCCTTAAACGATCAACACGGGACAAGCACGGCTAGGTATCCCGCCGGCTTTCAACCTACGTCCCGTCCGATCTCAAATTCATCACTACATCTCTTTCTTTTCCGAAAACAGTACCATCTTCTCAATTAAATCATTTTGATGAAAAAGCTTAACTAATTAAGCAGGGCTAAACTTTATTAAGCATTTTCGAAAAAAATTGGTTAACAAGGATGATATTGAAATAAACAAGGATGGTAATGCAGCAATTAGGTTATTACTCCACTCCTAATTACTTAATGCAACATAGCATAGACATAAGTGATATAAAACTTTTAAAACATCAAGGAAGGGTTTAATGAAACCGCGGCTTGCCTTCGTTGACGGAATAAGCTAGTTCTTCAGAAAACCCAGAGAAATCCGAACCCGCTTCCACTCGAATAAGGAACCTCCTTAGGGATTGACTCAGACTTGATACCCTCGACCTCGCTCACTACACGAAATAATGTATGCTTCAACATGATGCCATATATTTAAATATGATGCTTGGAGTGCATGAAATGATAAACACAGGAATATAACTCTATTTCACGATAAAGTTGCAACCCAACAAAACCAACTTGTTGAACTACTCTAAAGATATCATCACCATTGCCTAAGGAGTTCTCAAGGACCATCTTATTATGATGTAATCCAAGTTTCACAAAACAACCCAAAAGTCACACAAAACCTAATTTATTTGACACTAAACAAATTATGAATCACATAAAATAATAGGGCATGAAATAATAAATATTTTAACTTTCTTTTAAACAAGCTCAAAATTTTTATATAGGTAGATCATGTCATAAAACAGTACCAAAATAATTTTCATGATTTTTGGATAAATAAAATAATTATTAAAAATCAAGGAAGATGCATTTTCAATTAAAATTTGTATTTTTAAATCATGCAAAAACTACTCAAAATCAAAGTTTCAAATTTTTCATGAATTCATATACTCATAAGAAGCTTCTACAAAAATTTTCAGAATTTAAGGAGCTATTTTCAAATTTCTATGAATTTTGAAAGAATCAGCACTATTCAAAATAAAGGAAATTGATAAATCGATTTTAAAACAAAACCGATCACCGGATCTGAAACCAGCACATCATCCCGCGCGCCCAAGACTGTGGCCCAGCTCGCGCTAGCAGATGCAGGCCGGCCCGTTCGGCCAGCCCCGCTGCTGATCGCGGCGGGCGCCGGGGGCGGTTGATCGGCGTTTTCGGGCCGACGGCGACCTCGCCGGGCGACGAGACTTAGCTCTACGTGCTCCCCACAACCCCGCGCATCCCATGGCACCCCAAACCTAAACCCTAAAGCACCGCGGCACCTTTGCCGGCGACCATGGCGGACGGGCGGCGCGGCAAGCGTTAGAGACGCCGTCGGAGTGTTTTTCCGACGACAACAAGCACGCCATCATGATCGCGATGCTCAGCGACCCTTTTACCCTACTTAATCGACACTAACCGATTCTCTAGTGGACTCGGCCACGCGCCGGGCGGGCGCGGGCAAGGTAAAACTCGCCGCGACGGGCGTTCCGTGGCTGGCGCGGCCGGGCGACCCAACGGACGGCACGAGTGCGGGCGGAGCTCACCCCGTTGCGGTGCGCACGCCGGTTTGGGCGGAGACGAGGCGAGCGAGGTCGACGGCGGCGGCGCAACGGGCGGTGGTTTCCGACGCAACATGGGCGTTTCGGGCGTGTCCCGTGGGGCAAACACAAATTGACCGAGCGCATCACGACCACAATCTCAAGGCGCCACTAGAGCTCTAGATTGTTTTGCACGAGGCTCACCGAGACGGCCCCGACGACGGCGAGGTGGTGCGCGGGCGGCAGCGGCCGACGGCCGCGAGGAAGACGACCTCGCACGCGTTGCGGGCGGCGGGAGGGCTGCGGTCGGGTGTTGAAGGGGCTTAGGGAAGTGGCGAAGGCGTTGGTGTAATTGGTTGTGAATTGTGATCAACGGCGATTTAATTTCGACGGCGGACGACAACGACTCCGGCGGCGGCGGCCGGAAGAAAAAGAAGAAGAGGACGGCGGCCTCGCCGTCATAAATGGAGAAGGAAGAGGACGGGGGACGTGGCCGGGGCATTCACGGAAGGCGTTGCGGTGGCGGGGCACGCGGCCAGCGCGCCATGGCGCGAAGACGCCACTGCTGGCGGTCGTCGTCGACCCGGCAAGATGGAGGGGAACAGGGAAATCCTCGTTTATTTGTAGCACCTAAATCTAACCTTTTCTGAATTTCATCAAATTCTCCCCAAATTTGAACTGAACTCGAAAAATTCCAAAAAGTGACTTAGGCTAATTTTTCAAGATCTACAATTTTCATAATTGGAAGATTTTCAAATTGGCCTCTAAATATGACTTTTTGAAATGGGGTCAAAAGGGTCAAATTTGAATTCATAATTACTTTCAAATTTATGTAAAAACTTCAAAAACTTTGTACATAACTTTTGTTCCTCTGAACAAGATCTACAAACTAGCTTTTGGAAGTTTTTGCAAATTTTGCTTAGATTTTGAAATATGGTTTTTAAATCAAAAGGGGACAAAACCCTAATTTTGGTATTTTCAAAATTACTCTAAATTTTTGAACTAAACTTTGAAAACTCAAAATACCAACTTTGTTCAACTTTGAAAACTCTACAAATTTGCTTTAATAACCATACCCAAATTCTTTATAAATTTTGAATAAAAGAAAAGGGGGTAAAAGAAAGAATGGAATTTAGGGTTTTCTTTGAGTTCAATTCAAACTTGAATTTGATTCAAATTTCAGATTCCCAACCTATACTATCCAACCATCATTCCAACAACACACTTAGGATCAAAAACATAAATTAAAATTAAATCACTCTAAATTTTCTTAAGCACAAACATTCTCTAAAATATAAACTCAATTTTAATTCAATGCATTTCAAATTTTCTATTTATGCATGCTTTATGATAATCATGATGACATGACAATATTTTAGTTGAGTAACACCAGGGGTGTTACACTAATTAGTTTGGACAAAGCTTCGAACTGATATGACCAAGACGACGATGCCACGTAGTCGACGCCGCCGCGTGAGAGCCGGGTCTCAGCCGGGTGGACGGAAAGAACGGGTAAAGATCACCCGTGCTATTGCACCGGGCGATCACGCTCCGGGTTTGGAGGTCCTTCCGAAAGGCCAAAGGGGTCAAACTCGATAGAACAATTGTTATCAATGGTAAAGCGACGAACTAAAATTAGGTTCTTAATAATGCTAGGAGACACTAAGACATCATTAAGAACTAGAGAACGACGCGAATGAGGAATCGAGTAAGACCAAGTGGCGGTAATAGGTAGCAAGGAGCCATTACCGGCGATAATTGAGGAAGAACCGGACAAGTAGGGTGATCGAGGAGATGAGAGTATACCGAATGGGCGGTCATGTGCGAGCCACCACCAGAGTCGGCATACCACTTGACGGGGTTGGACGGCGGCGTCCGGGGACATAGTGTTGAAGTTGCCGACGAGGGATGCCCGATCCCAGGACCCACCGCCATGGGGCCCGGGCGTGTAACGTGGATCGCCAATGGAGGACCCCCGCCGACGACCCAGACGAGGACGCGCCCGGTGTAGCCGAAACCAGGGGTGGAGGCTGGTAGTAGCCCCGGTACGACATCATGTGCAGCTGGCGGCAGTGGAGTGTACGCGGGCCCGCGGCCGTAGCACCGGCCCGGGTAGCCGCCAGAGCTGTTCGGGGGCATCGTAATCGCGGCGGTCACAAACCTGCGACCGAACCGACCATGGGGGTGGCGGGGTAGTGGCGTGCCCTGGCCGGAACCCGTGAGGAGCGCCTTTGAGCCGCGGGGCGTTGCCGCCGCCGCCGTAGCCACCGCGTCCCGCGACGGCGGTTGCGTTGCCGCCGTTGCCGCCCCTTGATCAGTGTCCACCACCGCCGCCGCAGCCGGGGGGGGTGGTGGGAGGGCACCGCTGGGGGCTGTTGCATCATGACGAGCGCCCGACCACCATGGCCAGTTTTGGGCTTGAGACGCCGCCGTGGCCGTGGACGCCGTTGATGTCGAAGTTCTTTGAGGAGGAGGAGGGTGTGGGCCTCCGAACGTCGGGAACGACCGCTGCATCTTCAAGTTGGACACCATGTGCCCGAACTTGCCGCTGAGGCCACGGAGAAGGGTGAGGACGAGCCGCCGATCGCCGATCGGGTCGAACTCCTTGAGTGAGGCGGCCATCGCCTCGAGGCGGCGGCAAGAATCCATCACGGACATGTCGCCGTTTGCTTAAGCGACCGAAACTCGCCTCCATCAGCAAGGCACGGATTCCGTTGCCCGAGGAATTCGCCCTCGAGGTAGAGCCACGCCGCCACGGCGGCGGGATCGCGGATCATGAGGGCTTGCCGCAGTTGTTGGAGACGGTGCAGTAGATCCATGTGAGGACGCAACAGTCCAT
The DNA here is from genome assembly GCA_015847255.1 of Hyparrhenia diplandra. Lineage (NCBI taxonomy): Eukaryota > Viridiplantae > Streptophyta > Magnoliopsida > Poales > Poaceae > Hyparrhenia > Hyparrhenia diplandra. The sequence goes on from JADLZK010008369.1 coordinate 1,826,554, forward strand.
CCGCGCCCAGGCCGCGCCGCGAGGGGTAGGAGGCGTCGTTGAGCACATGATCCTTGAGGTTGTACTTGCCGAGGACGACGAGGAACATGGATCGCCACGCCATAGTTGTTCGCCCGGCTTGTCCAAAGATGACGGTGATGAGCACCTTGATGTTCATCACGCCGGTCGCCTCGGGCGTGGATCACGGCATTGGCGGCCTCCTCCTTGTCGAGGGCCTCGGGCGGCGGCGCGGGCCTCCTCCTCACGCACGCTTGGCGCGCTTGGCCTGGTGGCGGCGTCACCCATAGCGGCGGATGGAGGCGCCGATCGGGGGGATCGGGAGGAGGGTCCGCGAGGGATGCGGGATCACTTGGCGGCGGAGGGAATGGGGCTCTCGGCGAGTGGATCAGCGGCGAGAGGAGATGGGTAGTGGTGCTCGGCGAAGAACTCGGCGGCGAGCAGGTGGAGGCCGGCGACGGATCAGCGCCGGCGGGGTGTGCGGAAGCGAGGTCGCAGGATGCGAACGTCCCCTGATACCATGATAGAAGTTAGGGTTTGATAGAATACGCGATGTATTACTCGAGACCACAGTAGCGTACATATAGGCATGATGGGGAGCCTGGTTACGGTGTGTTCTTGGGTGACAATCTGATCTCCCGTCGTCCGGTTGCCACCCTACCGTCTCTCGATCGGGGGCCAACTCCTTCATGATCTCCCCGGGTCGTCGGCTGCCCTCATCGAGGCCGAGCAATCGCGGCCGTCGCCAATGGAGTTGCGGAGGCGTGTTGGTTGCGCCAACTCCTTCATGAGCTCCTTTGCCCTCCTCTTCGCCGAGCCACCATAGTGTACCGTGACAATGTCGGTCTTTACTTATCTACCAATCCCGCTCAGCACCCAAAGAGACCAAGCACGTGGAGATTGATCTACACTTCGTTCGTGACCGTGTCGCTCTTGGAGAAGTTCGTGTTCTACATGTGCCCACTACATCCCAAGACGCGGATATCTTCACCAAGGGTCTTCCGACTTCGGTCTTCGCCGAGTTTAGGAACAGCCCGAATGTTCGCGGTGCTCCGGTTCTAACCGTGGGGAGTGTTGGAATGTAAACATGACACGGCCCATGGGCCTGCCGTATCCGCCCCCATCGTGCCTATATGTACGCCATCGTGGTCTCGAGTAATACATCGCGTATTCTATCAAACCCTAACTTCTATCGGTGCGGATGAACCTGGCGGCCAGCTGACCACCCAATGATTGAGATAGTCCCTCCACAGCAGCCGGGCGTGAGACCTAAAGAAGACGCCCTCACCACGTTCTGCCGCTGCCGCGTCGTCGTCATCATCCAGGCTGGTGCTCTCCTCCCTCTCCTCCGTAGTGCTAACTTAAGAACGGGATACGATACACAATAGATAGGTATGAATCTTGTTAACTGAACGTGGCAAGATGCATACTATAATTTGGAGTGCACTGCTCAAATCTAGAATAGACAAGTATTTTTTGCTTTCTAATGTTATTGTGAATCGTGATAGGAGAGACAAGGGTTGTGAGGGAGGATTGCAAGCTTCATCTAAACAGTTCTTTGCTACTAGGTTCCTTTTAGAGTTTTATGCTTAGCATCCTTCAGTCACTACAAATGTACATTTCACAATTTATTTGTACTCAAAATCATTGCGGATTTGCCATATAAATTTTAGATGTAGTAATAAAGAATACAGTCACTACAAATGTGAAATCCCAAATTTAGCTTGACATGAGCTTCAGATGTATAGAAATATATATTTTTTGTCTATGAATCCTTATTTACGTATGCTATATTTGTCTATGCTCACACCTGCATTTTTTTCTATGAATCCTTATCTACACATATTCATTGAGTTTTGAATGATGTATGATCCTTATTAATTTGTTATACTCGTGTGGTCAAATATAAGAAAGAAAAATTATGGGTGGTCCAAAGGGCAGGGCTGCCGAAAAAGCCCACATAGAAAATTATGATTGCCTAGAAAACTAAAATTGGAAGCACAACAACTTGAGTTGAGGGAGACGGAGGCTACTGTAGTGCTGCCAAGTGAATGAATGTGGTTACACTGGAAGTGTTGAGATGAAACAAGAGCTGAACACATGCTGAAATGACAGGTGGAAAATGTTTTTTGAGAGCCATGTGCATGTGGGGTGATCTTAGGCAGGAAATGTGCAAGAGTAGGAGGTAATTTGTGCTTGGCTTAACAGTTTTAGTTGCATTGCTTGTTGGTGTAGTGTTAGGTGTGTTTGTGACTAAAATATGGAATTGATGTAGTATGGCATGTATGAATTTTTCTCTTATGCAATGAATGAAAATGCGGCAGCAATGTTTCAGCATACTTGTCCATATATGAATTTCTCTCATGCAAAAGAATGTAAATGTTGCAGCAGTGTATTCCATATGTACATTTGAGGAAAAATTTGAAAGAAAATGAATTGTGTAAGATGTTTTATTTTTCATGCAAAAGAATCTAAACTTGCAAGATGCAAATAAGTCCAATGGAAATTTAGACATCAGGAAGTCATCATGAGTAGAAGGGTGCTTTCTAAGCTATATTGCTATGATCCTCCACTTGCACACAATGACACAACACCATAATCATCGCGAGCAAAAACTTCATCTTATCATGCGATCCGTGTGTTTTTATATAAAATTTAGCCATCCCGTAGCAACGCACGGGCGCGATACTATAGAACAAAAAAAATTAGTCCCTATTAGGAAACACATAGGCCCTAAGAGTTCATGCATCCTCGTCACGGTTTAGTTTAGCTACTAGCAACTGAGACTGCTTGCATTGGAAGGATTATGCATGCTCAGTGGTAGTCTGTTTTGTACTACTTAGGTTGTCTGCACTGCTATACTGGACCGATTACTTCAGTAAAAAGAGCTGCACCGCGGTACTTTATGTCGACGCTGCGCTAGCGTTCCGCCCACCGCGACGGGATATCAACCGCCTTCCGATGCTTCCGCCAAGATGCGCGCATGGGCCCACCTCGCTCGTGGGAGAGGGAAGGGAGACGGGACTGCGAGGGGCGCCGTCGGCAAACGAACCCGCGCCGTGAGCAGCGATGCCGGTGACCCGCCGAGTAGCCCCGCCACCGCGAGCCGCGCAAGGGAGGCCGTTCGCGAGCCATGCAGGCAGGCCGCCGCGAGCACCGTGGGGAGGAGGCCGCGCCGCGCGGCCGCGTGCAGGTCCGGCACAGGAAGGAGCTGCTCATCGACGTGGGGGACGCCCTGGCCCCGCCCGTGAGATCCGGGCGTCGTGGGGGGACGCCATGGCGGCACGCTGCTCAGCGCCCCCGGCCGCCACGCGAATGTAGGGCCGCTGCGCCGCTACCGCTGGGACTCCATGGCCGACGCTGGGAGGTGGCGTCGGGCGTGAGGTAGGACATGAGCTTGGGCGCTACTCGCGAGCACGGCGCGGGCGGTGACGGCTGGGCGGTGCGTAGCGTGCGGCTCCGGCGGTGAAGGACGAGAGGGCGCAGCGCGGGGGCGACGCCGGCGCACGAGGCCGGGCGCGAGCGGATGGGAGGGAGAGAGAATGGGATTGGAGAGGTGATTTGCTTTCCTATGTATGACGTGAGAGAGAGAATGGGATTGGAGAGTTTGATATAAAATATGGACGGCTCCGGAGAAACCGGATATAAAGTAGAGAATTTTGATGACCAGGATGGAACATTCCTTTTAGATTGTGGATTTAAAGTACCACGAGTGCGGATAACCTTAATAGCATCGTGTGTACCTTTATTAGTAGGGAATAATAAAAGTTAGTAAACATTTTTGACCGGACAAGTGACCGGCCGGCGGTATTCAATTACTGAGCTGTGTTGAACGGATTGGACCCAACTATATACGTGTATGTGTTTGGTCAAACAGCTTACTGATAGTGGCTGGAGTTCTTGCACGACGGCCGGCCGTATGAAACTGGCTGGCGTCCCAATTTGAAATCCGGCTGTGGCGTTCGTGTTCGGCCAGCTGCCCAGCTTCTCTTCTCTTCGTCCCTACAGTAATGTGTGCGGCAGAACTATACGTTTACGTTTAGAGACAGTTTGAACGGTGAACTGTCATAGTCGTACTGCTGACATTCTGAAGAATTTCCGATAGCATGATCAACTGTACTTAATATAATAGCATCTGTTCGTTGGATCATAAAACACATTCTATGTCAAATCAACAAACGAGAAGAAGACCAAATAGTCGAATGGAGCGACCGTGCAGCTCAAGCTTAATCAAGATCAGGACTTCATCAACACCGGCTAGCTGCTCAACAAATCATCGTGTCTTTTTACGAGGGCAACTGCTGAACGAGAGCGTTCTAGAGCCGTCAGACTCTGTGCAGAACTCGCCATGGAAAATTTCTTGGCATGCACTGTCAATTAGTGACCCGTTCCTCTCCATCAGGCAGGCACTTGTTTATGCCTTAGAATGTATCAACACGAATGAACTCGCGATTGGCACGCAACGCATGCATCATTGCTGCTCATACAGCTATATATATGCATGCAAGGCCGAGCGCCTGAATGTGCAATTGCAGTTTCAGACAGACCTGCAAAGTTAGTTCCAGGCCGGTAGTCACTCGCGAAGCTGCCTGAAAAGGAATTAAACTACTAAAACCAATCTCTGAATCTTGGCAACAAAGAGGACCGATCGATCAAATGGCAGTGTACGCATCATCCGAGTTGAGCCGCGTATTCTCGTCACTGGACCGCGACGGCGACGGCAAGCTATCGGCGTCCGAGCTTCGGCTGTGCATGAAGGCGGCGCTGGGCGAGGACGTGTCGGCGGAGGAGGCGGACCGTCTGGTGGTGTCGGCGGACACCGACGGCGACGGGCTGCTGAGCCAGGAGGAGCTCCTGGCGCTGGTGCTGCCGGCGGCGGAGGAGGGCGAGGGCGAGCGGCGGCGGGAGCTCAGGGAGGCGTTCGGGATGTACGCCGTGGAAGGTGAGGGGTGTATCACGCCGGTGAGCCTGAAACGGATGCTGAGTAGGCTTGGCTCGCACCAGGACGTTGATGAGTGTAGGGCCATGATCTGTAGGTTTGATCTCAATGGTGATGGGGTGCTTAGCTTTGAGGAATTCAAGGTCATGATGGGTGCATAGCGTATACTAGCTAACTAGTGTGATTAGCAGATTGTATTGTGTGTCTCTGTGTGTGTGTGATTTTACTTATTTTGGTATTTGTTTTTTATTCGTTCATTGTGTCGTCATTCAAATGTTCATTTGTACGTACTAGTTTGTGTGTCAGATCATGTATGTATGAAACGAGTTTGTATTTGTTTGTTTGTATGTATATATATATATATATGGCCATTTTTTAAAATTATGTTTCTTCTTTTTTTCATAGATGATCTTAAAGATGTACATTTGGCCCGTTAATTTTGGCCCGGTCCGTGGCCTGGCCTTTCGCCCGTCCGGGTAATGCGGGCCACATGGCGGCACGGCCCGTTGGCGGACTGGGTCATGGGCCGTTGCCTCGCCCGCGGCACGGACTGGTCCGCCCGTGGAGAAGGCAGCCCGGTGCTGGTCCGTGATAAAAACAATTTTAGCAGCTCAGAAGTGTTTTGAGCCCACCAACTACTGGCCCAATGCTCCTCCTACTGTACTGGTCTACTCCACACGCGCCCACCCCCACGCGACTGTTGGCGGTCATTATCGAGCATATAACACCGCCAACTCAGGTTCATTCCTAGGAAAATAAACAATCTCATGGTGCATATGCATTTATTTCTAACCTAGTTCCACTTGTATTGGTCGAAAAACATATTTTGCAGGAACAAAAGTGGAAACTAGTACAAATCCGCCCAATCAACAATGAAAGCACAAAACCAGGACTACGCCTTGTCAAGGGAAGGCCAACAGTCCAAATCAAGCGTAAACGGGCCGACGCACCTACGTGACATTGGACCAAAGTGGACCAAGAGGTGGCACGCGAGAGCCTGGCTCGAGCCGGGCCAAACTTGGGCGGCCGCCCACCGGGCGGCCGGCGCAACTTTTTAAGCAAACGTTCCCGCCCTTTCTCCGGCGGTTTGGAGCGATCTTCAAGCGGCGGTTGCATGTGGTGCAAATTTTTCGTTCCCGCCAAGAACACCTCGAAGCAAGGAGAGCCCTCCATTTCCTCTCCCTCTCCACTATATAAAGAGAGGCACTCCTCACTTGTAATATCATCACATTGATCATCATACACATCATTACACTCCATTCACACACTCCACTCCATCACATTTAGTACACATTGGAGTAGAGGAAAGGAGCCAAGTTAGAAGTAGAAGGGAGTGAGAGAGGAGGAAGTGTGGGAGAAGAGGAGTAGCGACCCCTCGCCTCAACGGACGGAGTTCAACCCGTCGGCTCCCGTCTCCGCACTTGTACCTCTACGGATCATCCTATCGGGTTTGAGTAAGAGATCCGTGTTCTATCTCCAGTAATTATCTTCGAGTTTAAATTATTACTTTAATTATACGTTCACCGGTTCGTTGTTTACCATATCGGTAGATGCTCTAGTAGAGGACTCCTGATGAAGACGGATGCTCCTGGCCAACGCTAGAGTACGTGATAAGTAGTGTAGACGTGGTGTCTAAACTACAAGTCACCCTCGTTTACCAATCAGTCCACGGTAGTGAGGTAGGCGGCAGGTGGTGACAGCCCTGTTCGACCTTAGTATTCCTCCACGTCCGGTTGTGCGGTAGTCTGGAGGCCGGACCCTTCTGGCAGACCAGGGGAGAGCCGGTGGCTACGTGAACGTATAAGAAAAGAAGTAATTTGGCTTTAGGATAATCCTCTGTAGTAGAAACTCACTACCCAGTTCACCCTTTCCATCTTCCTCCTGGTAGCTAGTCGAGGCGACTTAACCCCCGTTCCTCGTGGAAATCGATACCCCGAACACTAGGGTGAAGTGCTACAACGGTATTTCCGTGCGCTGCGGACTATTACGCTTACGCTAAGAAACACCAACAAGCATTTCTGGCGCCGTTGCCGGGGAACGGTTGTCGTTATAGTCTTCGAACCTAGTCTACCCGTGTATCCTACATTATCCATTTCCACCCCGCCATTAAAACAAAAATCTAAAAAAATTATGGAGCACCCAACTATTGCAAAACTGTCTGCTCCGAGTGGCGAGCTCTTAGAACGCCCATCTTCTTCGAAGCCCATCACGCCTTCGAAGTTATGAGCTCCGCCCCGCCTGCGGCCATGGTTCGAGATCAATCCTTCTCGGGTTATGATTACGAAAAATCCATACCATCACCCGAGGGAGTTCGAGCAACTCGTGCTTGCCTCACCATTGAAGGCATGTCACAAGACACGTTGAGGTGGAAGTTATTCCCTTTCTCACTTGAAGAGAGAGCGAAACAGTGGTTCGACCACAACGTAGGGAAGGTAGCAGGTGATTGGGAAGAATTGCGGGCAAGGTTTTGCCAAGCTTTCTTCCCTATATCCCGAATTGCTTCCCTCCGTCAAGAGATAATCTGCTTCCAACAGGGAGAGAAGGAGTCGTTAGGTGCAGCCGGGGACGATTCTCAATTTTAACGAGGTCCGGGTCCGAACTATCCATTCCCGACCATGTGCCGCTTCGGCATTTACGGCTAGGTTTGACTAGAGAGTCTACCCTACAGTTAGACACGGCCGCGGGAGGGTCGTTTACACACAAAACCACAGAGGAAGGGGAAGCCCTTTTAGACCGAATACTTGAAAACACCCCTCCTCTAGAACCCGTCCGTGTTGAGCCGATGTCCGACGAGGTTTCGTCGCTTCAAGCCGAACCTCTAAAAATACCAGACCCCGAACCAAAGGAGGAACCCCTTTTGGGAGACCTCCCGTATATCGAGGACGTATTTCTTGATGATTTCGGAAATACCTCGAAATACGAGTCGGTAAAGAGACCACCAGTTCCTGTCACCCCTAGAGAACCTTTAAGCACCGACTCTCTACGAGAGTCAATCATGGGGTTAACATCTTTCATGAGTAGCGAATGGGTACACGAGAATGAGTCGTCTTCTGAAGAAATTCGGATTCGTACTCCCTCGTTCCCCATTCAATGCACGATAAAAAGAAAACAGGAAACCGTGTTGTATAACCCAACCGTGGGCATTAACATCATGTCAGAAATTTATGCCCAAACTTATTTTGAGGAAGAGAAACGCTGGCCCACAATAAAAACTTTTAGAGCTGATATGCGTTCAACTCTCCAAGGGTTGGGGGTTTTACATAATGTGTCTCTTTACCATGAAGGTGTCGGAATGAGCCTTGATTTTCACATCTTTGACATTGAGGATTTCGACATTCTAATTGGCCATCCCCTAGAAAAATTATTCGCTGATCCACCAATTACAGGGGAGTTAGATGTTAAATTAGGAAGGGACACGTTCACGCTACCCATACAAAAATCCAAAAACACAATAGCTGAACCCCTGTCCCCCAATAAAACCATAGAGGTGGTGCCAAAAATACCTTTTGAAACTCCTGAAGAATCCTTAGAAAGAGACTCCAAATTCTTCGTTGAAGAAATTAGCGAGATAGATGAATTTATCGATCTCCCTAAAGAAGAAGAAGAAACAGCACCACCTCCCATTGAGCTAAAAGCCCTTCCTGAAGGTTTGCGCTATGTTTTTCTAAACAACGATAAAAATGCTCCCGTAATTATCAGTGACAAACTAACCGACGAGGAGTCATCCAAATTAATCAAAATACTGGAAAAACATAGGACAGTCTTCGGGTATTCATTACATGATCTAAAAGGGATTAGCCCTCTAATTTGCTCTCATCACATCCCTCGTTGACCCGAAAAAAATCACCCTCACGCGAACCACAACGCCGGCTCAATAATGAGATGAGAGAGGTCGTGAAGAAGGAAGTCCTCAAACTTCTTCACGCCGAGGGATAATCTATCCCGTACCACACGCGGACCGGGTTAGCCCCGCCCGGTGGTACCAAAGAAAGGAGGCATGACGGTAATTGAAAACGCTAAAAATGAATTAATTCCACGCGTGCCGTCCATTGGGTGGAGAATGTGCATTGATTACCGAAAACTCAATGCGGCAACAAAGAAAGATCACTTTCGCTCCCTTCATTGATGAAATGTTGAGCGGTTAGCGAAACACTCTTTCTTCTTGTTTCCTCGATGGGTATTCAGGTTATCACCAAATTCCCATCCACCCCGATGATCAAAGCAAGACAACTTTCACATGCCCGTATGGAACGTGACGGCGTATAGGAGAATGTCGTTCGGGTTGTGTAATGCACCCGCATCATTCCAACGGTGCATGATGTCAATATTCTCGCACATGATTGAGGAAATCATGGAGGTATTCATGGACGATTTCTCCGTCTATGGAAAAACCTTTGACAACCTGTCTTGAGAATTTAGATCGAGTCTTGCAACGATGCCAAGAGAAGGACCTGGTACTAAATTGGGAAAAGTGCCATTTCATGGTCCGAGAGGGCATCGCCCTTGGACACCTAGTGTCCGAAAGAGGGATTGAGGTAGACAAAGCAAAAAAATTGAAGTGATTGAAAACTACCTCCCCCGTGAACGTGAAAGGAATCAGTAGCTTTCTAGGCCACGCAGATTTTATAGACGGTTCATAAAAGATTTCTCACAAACTTCTAGACCGTTAACGAGCCTGCTAGCTAAGGATGTGCCTTTTACGTTCACTAATGAGTGCATGAAAGCTTTTCTCACCATTAAGAAAGCACTCATCTCAAAGACCAATCATTCAACCACCCATTGGTCGCCGCCTTTTGAAATCATGTGTGATGCTAGTGATTACGCCGTTGGTGCGGTCCTTGGCCAAACCAAAGATAAAAAGCATCACGCGATTGCCTATGCCAAAGAAAACACTAAATGGAGCTCAACTAAACTACGCCACAACCGAAAAAGAGCTCCCGGCCGTAGTGTTTGTTATCGATAAGTTTAGGTCTTACTTAGTGGGATCCAAAGTAATTGTCTACACCGATCATCTTTGCATTGAAATACTTGCTCACTAAGAAAGACGCTAAACCCAGATTAATAAGATGGATTCTCTTACTCCAAGAATTTGATTTAGAAATTAAAGACAAGAAAGGAGTAGAGAACACCGCTATGGATCATTTGTCGCGTTTGCAATTCACTAACATGCAGGAGTTACCGATCAACGATTTCCTACGCGACGACATGCTCCTCAAGGTGGAGGACGTAACCCCATGGTATGCGATATTGTGAATTACATGGTTTCGTGTTACGTACCACCCGGCGAATCCAGGCACAAGTTGCAAGTTGAGAGTCGCCGCCACGTGGGATGATCCGTACCTATACGTAGTATGTGCCGACGGCATGCTAAGGAGATGTGTACCCACCGAGAGGGACAGCAAATCATTGAAAATGCCATGCAGCCCCGCACGGAGGCCATTATGGAGTACATCGCACTCAAGCCAAGATTTGGCGGTGTGGATTCTTTCCGCCAACGATGTACCAAGACACAAGAGAATTCATCAGAAGGTGTCAAAAGTGTCAGCTGCAAGGAGGAATCATATCAAGAAATGCAATGCCCCTCAACTACAATCTCCAAGTAGAAGTCTTCGATGTAAAGGGTATTGACTTCATGGGACCTTTCCCAAAGTCCCATGATAGTGAATACATCCTCATCGCAGTCGACTACGTATCCAAGTGGGTCGAAGCTCTGGCCTGCCCTACCGCTGATGCCAAACATGCCAGGAAAATGTTCCATGAGATCATTTTCCCGAGGTTTGGAACACCAAGGATGGTTATAAGTGATGGAGGATCACACTTCATAGACAGATCCTTTCGAGCTTTCTTACGAGCTAGGATCTAAGCACAATATAGCCACACCTTACCATCCTCGGACAAGCGGCCAAGCAAAAACGTCGAACAAGCAAATCAAGAACATTCTCGAGTAAAACCGTCAATGCAATGGGAAGGGTTGGAAAGACAAGCTACCCGATGCACTCGGGCATACGGGACAGCTTATAAAACCCCCATTGACATGACACCATTCCAACCGGTCTACGGAAAAAGTTGCCACTTGCCAAGAACTCGAACATCGAGCCTCTTGGGCAATCAAGACATGGAACATGGACCTTAAGCTAGCCGGGAAAAAATAGACAAAAACAGTTAACCGAGCTAGAGGAATGGAGGGAGAAGGCGTATCACGGTGCCAAGCTATACAAAGAAAGAACAAAAAGATGGCACGACCACCGAATCCAACGTAAAACTTTCCACGAAGGAGACAAGGTACTACTCTTTAACTCTCGCGGTGAAGCTATTCGGTGGAGGAAGTGCGAAGCAAATGGAAAGGGGCCATACACCGCCGCCGACGCGCCGCACCTCATGGCGCAATCACCATCACCGACGATTCGGGTAATTTATCAAAGGTAAATGGCCAACGTTTAAAAGTTTTCCTTGAGTCTTCTCCAAATAAATATATAGAGAAAATAATGTTGGTAGATTTTGAGCAATATAAAAATAATTCAATAATTGTCTGCCAACATATTGGAAAGAAAACACAATAAAAATATTAAATACAAAAGCACATAACCTTTTTTTTTTTTTTCTTTTCTTTTTCTAAAATAAAGAAAACATCGCCTAAACGGGGTCTTTTCCCGTTGCACCACGTGGCAAAAGAGTTCGAGATAAGATTTTGATCATGGGAAAAGTCGGTGCACAAGGCACGCCCGGCACGCTGGGCGGCGGCGGCCTCCATTTGCGGCCCCGTGCCTCCTGTTTTTCTCACATGGATAAATCCCGGCGATCCTATCCCAATCCCCTCGTGGTGCACGGTCACGGTTCGACGTAAAACTCTATAAATTGAACCCCAAGTTCCTCATGACAAACCACACCAAAAACCATCTCTTCTCCCTCATTCTACTTGCTCAACCTACCCCATGGCCAGCCACAACACAAGTTCTGCCAACTCTCCCATTAGAACACAAGACTTGTTTTGTAGCGAGAGCCCCTTAGTTTCACTGAGTCCGACCCAGAAAAACCACAAAAGAAAGGCCAGCTCTAGCACCTCCTCCAACTACCCACCGAAGCGGTCGTTTTTCATCTACGGGTGCGAAAAGCCGAAGGAAGGGTACGCCAAAGGACTCATGCGCAAACCCCATGTCGAGAGATTCATTAGGCCATCCTTCGGTGAAAGGTTCGTTAGGACACCTCAAGTCACTAGGACTACGAGATAGTGACGGGAAGAAAGCAAGGCACCACCACCTTCCTTGCTAGAAAAATATGAAGCCCTTAAGGACCTTTCTTGGGGGAGGCCATAGAGGAACTAGATACTTTACGCACAAAATTGCGCCACCTCACCGATGACATGGAAATTGAAGAATTCAAGTTTAACAATAGGGTGGCAAAGCTAGCAAAAATAGCTGGAGTATCATACACTCGCAGTAAAAATCATCTGCTTACTTCAGGCTTCCTTTTTAATTCCTCGCATTTTTATTTCCATTTACTTTGTAATTGCCACGAAGATCAATAAAGTTTGTCTTTGAATATTTCTTGGTGCACTTGTTTCTCTATTATTTTCTGTTAACTTCTATAAAAGAAACAAGTGTGGGGAGATTAAATTCATATACTAACTTAAAAAACATAGACAAACTTTATCCTTTCGTCAATCCATTATAAAAAAAAAGAGCCACACTTTATCTCGAATTCTTGTGCTTTGAGAGAGAGCATGATTACTTGAATTTCTCCTTCCTGTGCAAATAAGACTTGGTTTTCCCCATTTAAAAATAAATAACTCAAAATAATATTCCTGGGATAATCAAAACATGAACCAGTATTCAAACAAAATAGCTACTTCCTTATTTTTTTATCTCGTCAAATTCATGGATTAATGTTTGAGAAAGTTTCATGGTCCCAAGATCGAAGTACATGTGCACAAATAAATTGATATTTCGAATATGATGAAACCCGTATGCTTCAAAGTCATGGGCTGTGCTAAAAAAAAATGGGCACGTGCCCACATAGAAAACAATGGGTACGTCGATGCCCGCCTACCTAAAAAAAAAAAGAGAGAGAGAGAAGAAATAATGGACAAGTGTCCGAGGGCGAGTAGAGCCCACTTCTCCAAATAAAAAGAGAAGAAATAATGGACAAGTGTCCGAGGGCGAGTAGAGCCCACTTCTCCAAAATTAAAATTAAAAAAAAAGTGAAAAAAGAGTAGCAAGCCCATGACCCTTTGAATGCAAAGAGGCATCATAACAAAAAAGAACATTACCTATGCACATCTTTGATCTAGGAATATGACACTTCTCTCCATTAATCTAGAAATTGACTTGACATTTCATACAAGGAAGTAAGCAATTTTGTTGGTACTCTCAAGTTTGATTAAACCCGGAAAGTAACACAAATTCTTTTCAAAAATTTGAAAAACAACCAAGTCTATTTGTGCGGTGTAAGTAGAAAGAAAGAACTCCCGCTTATCTTCATCGCACGATCATTCAAGGTAATGTGATAGAACACTTTGGTTATTGACAAAGGAAACAGCCTCACGAAAAACTTAAAAGATTAACTTTACTCGAGGACGAGTAAAAGCCAAGTGTGGGGGAGTTGTTGGCGGTCATTATCGAGCATATAACACCGCCAACTCAGGTTCATTCCAAGGAAAATAAACAATCTCATGGTGCATATGCATTTATTTCTAACCTAGTTCCACTTGTATTGGTCGAAAACATATTTTGCAGGAACAAAAGTGGAAACTAGTACAAATCCGCCCAATCAACAATGAAAGCGCAAAACCAGACTACGCCTTGTCAAGGGGAAGGCCAACAGTCCGAAATCAAGCAGAAACGGGCCGACACACCTACGTGACATTGGACCAAAGTGGACCAAGAGGTGGCACGCGAGAGCCTGGCTCGAGCCGGGCCAAACTTGGGCCGGCCGCCCACCGCGGCGGCCCGGCGCAACTTTTCTAACAAACGTTCCCGCCCTTTCTCTGGCGGTTTGGAGCGATCTTCAAGCGGCGGTTGCATGTGGTGCAAATTTTCGTTCCCGCCAAGAACACCTCGAAGCAAGGAGAGCCCTCCATTTCCTCTCCCTCTCCACTATATAAAGAGAGGCACTCCTCACTTGTAATATCATCACATTGATCATCATACACATCATTACACTCCATTCACACACTCCACTCCATCACATTTAGTACACATTGGAGTAGAGGAAAGGAGCCAAGTTAGAAGTAGAAGGGAGTGAGAGAGGAGGAAGTGTGGAGAAGAGGAGTAGCGACCCCTCTGCCTCAGGCAGACGGAGTTCCGAACCTGTCGGCTCCCGTCTCCGCACTTGTACCTCTACGGATCATCCTACTGGTTTGAGTAAGAGATCCGTGTTCTATCTCCAGTAATTATCTTCGAGTTTAAATTATTACTTTAATTATACGTTCACCGGTTCGTTGTTTACCATATCGGTAGATGCTCTAGTAGAGGACTCCTGATGAAGACGGATGCTCCTGGCCAACGCTAGAGTACGTGATAAGTAGTGTAGACGTGGTGTCTAAACTACAAGTCACCCTCGTTTACCAATCAGTCCACGGTAGTGAGGTAGGCGGCGGTGGTGGTGACAGCCCCTGTTCGACCTTAGTATTCCTCCACGTCCGGTTGTGCGGTAGTCCGGAGGCGGACCCTTCCGCGGCACCAGGGGAGAGCCGGTGGCTACGTGAACGTATAAGAAAAGAAGTAATTTGGCTTTAGGATAATCCTCCTCGTAGTAGAAACTCACTACCCAGTTCACCCTTTCCATCTTCCTCCCGGTAGCTAGTCGAGCCCGACTTAACGCCCGTTCCTCGTGGAAATCGATACCCCGAACACTTCGGGTGAAGTGCTACAACGGTATTTCCGTGTGCTTGCGGACTATTCGCTTTACGCTAAGAAACACCGTCAGCCGACGCGAGCTCTCCGCAAGACCGCCGCCGCCGCCGATCCTCCCGGCCGCTGCTCCCCGCCCCCTCCTCTTCCACTGGTAAAGACGGCGGCGGCCCGATCCTTGACGCGCGCAGCCGGGCGGCGCGCGGGAGCAAAGAGCAAAGGATGGACGGTGGCGGCGCAAGACGGACGGGCGCGGGTGCGGCGCCGGATGCGGCGCGGGCGGTGGCGCGGGTGCAGCAAGACGGCGACGCGCCGCGCTCGCGGGGAGGTGCAGCGTGGAGGCAAGACGAGCTTTTGTTTTATTCCTTCCTTTCCGTGGGCCACGGGCCGGCACGACCGTTAAGGCGGCACGACCGAAAAAATGGCCCGTGGGCGTGCCATGGGCCGTAGGGGTGGCCCGGCACGGTGTGGCGCGGCCCGGCCGCCCGTGGCCCGACGCCGCACGGCCCGTGCCGTGCCGCCCGATTGGGCGCGCGGGCCGGGTCGGCACGGCCCGTTGTACATCTACAGATGATCTGACCCTGACCCCTCCACTGCCCCCTTCGTTCTCTACTGACAGTCCCTACTCTGCTGCTTGTTGGGTTAGAATAGATCTGGCGATTTTGGTTCCCGTTCTAGCTCAGCTTGTACTGAATTTTTCCGTAGAGCACAAAGTTCTTGATTTCTCAAGGAACCCCTCCCTGCTCTTGTTGCTGGTAATTTCACTCAGAGCTACTGTTGGGATGGTTGACTTCATGTTGACCCATGCTGAATCTTGTTTAGTCCTAATATTATGTGTCAACTTAAGTGACACCAGAAAGGATACAATTGTTTTTAGTACTTTGGGACACCATTGGGCTGCACGTGTCCTGTCATTAGGCTGTTGTGTGTAACCCAGAAGGTGGAAATCTATACTAATTGCTTCTGCATCTCCTAGATGATGAAACTACATCGTGCACTACCACCTGATCTAACCTCATTAAAAAAAAATCTCCTTTTTGCATCTTTTCTTTTGAAGGAAGCTGAAGCAATCCAATAGTTTGCTGAATTTCAATAGTTTTGGCGTTTAGAGAGTTCTTTTTCCCTTGCAGTGTTTATTGTGCAACCTGTGATGTAAATGTACCCATTTGCTGAAAAGTCAGTGATTATTTAAAACACCATCACCATCTTTTGGCTGACGTTGCATGCTTTTACTTAAATGCATTGTTTTAATACCCGAGGCATCATTAGGGATTCTTCCAATTCCATTTAGTTTCTGACACATGACTTTTTTTTTTTTTTTGTTATATGCGGCTTAAAAAATGGCGAATAGTTAGCAGGAACGGATCAGAGCAAGTATTATAAGGGGCTGTAAGCCGGCTAAATGATGACGTGGAGGAGAGAAGGGAGGAGGGGGAGGAGAAGCGGGGCTGTAAGCTTTACACCGGCTTGGACACAGAACCAAGAAACTTTGTGAGACGAACAACCGGGCCCATTATTAAATGTTGAAGACTTAACCATTGTGCAAGGGGGTGGAGAAGTAGGTCAGAAGAATCCTTACACACGTATGACGGGGTCAGTATTATAATACTTGCTCTCATGCGACACCGGTTACTCGATTTAGCCTCCCGTTACCGTAGTCCTTCCATCCCAAAATAAATTAATTTCTAGAGTTGTCTTAATTCAATCTTTTTTATGTTTGACCAACTTTATAGGAAATAACACCAATATTTATGATATCAAATTAATATTACTAGATACATAATGAAATATATTTCCAAAATATGTTTATTTGGTTTCATAAATTGTAAGTTTTTTTTTTAATTTTTTGTCTCCAAGTTTCACTACTACAGAATTGAATTTACAAGACACTTAAAAACATTTTTACGTGGCGGGCTTTTAAAAAACCACCACGGTAAATCACTCAATTAACCGTGGCGGTTATTTAAGGTTTACCATGACGGTTAAAATAACCGCCACGGTAGATCGATTAAAGCGTGGCGGTTTTTATAAAAAACCCGTCATGGTTAATGCGGCCCAATCACCCGGCCCAAAAAGGCCATACCAACCCACTAACAGATATAGCATATAAATTGAAACCCTAAAATCCCACACCTCACAGTCACAATCACCCGGCCCTCGCAGCCTCCCTCCCCTTCTTTCCTCCCGACAACTCCCGACACGCGCGGCCCTTCTTCGGCCTCCATCCCGACGCTCGCGGCCCGACCTCCCTCCCCTTCTTCGGCCTTCATCCGCCTTCACCGCGGATCAGCGGCGGCAACCCTAGCTTCGGCGGATCCGCGGCGACACGAGGCGTCGGCGCCCGTGGAGGATCCGGCGACCCACTCCAACCCCGGTGGCGGCGGCGGCCCGTGGAGGCGCTCAGCGACGGGCGCATCAAGGCAGGGGCGGATCCAAGGCGCGCCCCCGGCGGCGGCCCCCGCTCACGTTGGCGAGCGGGTCACGATTACTAGTCAATCGCGCTACGCGAATATTGTTGTATAAAATATTGTTAGATTAACTATATAATATGTTTTCATAAGAAGTTTACTTATTTATTATACACGTAAATATGAATACTTTTTATTTTAAACTTGGTTAAATTGACTGCTTTTTTTTTTCAGAAAAACAGAGTCAACTGCTGATGACGTCGTCAACAGCTTTTCCATTCTCCACGTATGGACTGGCACGTACTTTTAAATACTATAGTACTTTATGTTTAAAAAAAAAATTAGCTGTCACTCTTCAAGAATAAAATGTTTCATATTTCCCAAAGTTGTAGTATTAGATAAAATATTATTAGATCAATAATAATCTATATTTCTATAATAAGTTTTATTTATTTTTGAGACCTGTAAATATAATGTATCACGCTTGGAGAATACAACGTATCACATTTGCACAAAGTATTATATAAAATATTATTCAATTATTTATAATAAGATTATTTATTTAGAGACCTATAAATTTGAATAATTTGTATTTTAAACTTAGTTAACTTGTGTATATTTTGTAGGGACGTAGGTAGTACTTCCTTATTTGTTTTTAAAAATATATAATGAAGCACATTAGTATTTGCATAGATTTTTTTGTACAACTTTAGTTTTTATATCCATAAAATTAACACTCTTTCCATATATCGTATGTATGAATGTTTTTTATTGTTATTTAAGAAACATATAGTTTTATCATAGTTTATATTATCAAAAAATAAAAATTATGTCTTGTTTATGATTATATCTACAAAATTAACATCTTTCCATATCTCATATGTATGTTTTTATATTGTTATTCAAGCAACATATAATTTTATCATTGTTTATATTATTATTAAAAACTATAAATTATGTCTTGCAAATTATTCTTGTACTTGTACTAGCTATCTATATAAAATTGTGTACATAAAAAGTACTTATCTAGTAAATATTAAGGCACCTAGAATAAGCATCTCTCTCTAAGCATCTCTCTCTAAAATTCATGGGCATGGGTATAGTACTAAAAAGGAATCTGAATGGACGGCTGAGGATGTCAGCAGAGCCACTACCGCAACAGCGTGTGCTACCTATCATCCTCGGTGCATGCAGCATTTGTTTACCTTTTTTTTTTTTTGCAAAGAAACATTTGTTTACTTAATCGCTAAGCTTCCATAATTTTTACCAGGAACGCAGAAATTGCATGGAAATTCCACAGAAATTTCGCAGGATTTATTTTTTCACAAAAAACAGGAACGAAAAACAAAAATCTTGCATTTCGTGTGTTCTATCAATATTTTTTTATTGTGCATAGTAGTCCTATATGAGTAGGACATCAGATCCTAGTAAAACTCGTTTAGATTTTTTTTATTAAAACCATCTTCCTAATCCTAGGACTAGTAGGAAATTAGGCCAAATCCCGTCTGAAGAAAAATTCCAAGGAACAACTAGGATTCCCCAACATGCCGACGGAACTCGGTTACTAGTAGCCTCCAAAATCCCCCACCAAGAAATCGCCGCCCCGTCCGGCGGCGCGGCATGGCCAGCCACCACCACATCGCCGCCGGCGCCGCCTGCAACAAGATTTCCCGAAAAGCCAGCAGCTTGACGGGCGACGATGACGACGACGGCGGCAAGGGCGAGACGAGCCGCCACCGCCGCAAGATCTGCCAAGAGAGCGCCGCCGACGCTTGCGGAGGGGGCACGCTGAGGCCGCGGCCCACGGATCCAGCTCCGGCGAGGAGGATTACATGTACGACGAGGACGATGACGGTGGCGCCGGCGAGGAAGAGGAGGAGGAGTACATCTACGAGTACGACGACGACGAGGGTGGCGAAGAAGAACAAGGAGGCGAGGAGCAGGCACAGGACGACGCCGACGACGCCCCGACGGCGGCGGCGTCGAGTGCCAGGGAGGAGCAGAGGTACGTGGTCCTAACCGAATCGGACATCCGCGCGCGGCAAGAGTCCGACACGGCGAGAGTCGCCGAGGTGCTCTCCATCCCGGCGGGATTCGCGGCGGTCCTGCTCCGCCACTTCAAGTGGCGGCGCGTGGGCCGGGTCCAGGAGGAGTGGTTCACGGACGACGCGCGCGTCCGCGCCGCCGTCGGCCTGCCCACGGATCAGCAGCAGCTCGTCCCCGCGTCACGCGGCCCGGGGCCGCGGATCTGCGGCGTCTGCTTCGACGAGTTCCCCGCGCGGCGAACGGCCGCGGCGACGTGCGGCGAGCACTTCTACTGCGACGAGTGCTGGCAAGGCTACGTCCGTGCCGCGGTCGCCGACGGCCCGCGCTGCCTCTCGCTCCAGTGCCCCGACCCGTCCTGCTCCGCGCCGGTGGTCCGTGAACTCGTCGACGAGGTGCTGTCGTCGTCCGCCGCCGACGACGGGGCACGGTACAGGCGGTTCTGGCTGCGGTCGTACGTGGAGGAGAGCGGTGGCAAACTCCGGTGGTGCGGCGGCGCCGGATGCGTCCGCGCGCTGGAGTTCCTCGCCGTCGCCGGCGACGCCGCCACCGTCGGCAGGAAGGACGCGGACGTGTTCTGCGAGTGCGGGTACGGCGTCTGCTGGTCCTGCGGCGAGGAAGCCCACCGGCCGGTGTCGTGCGCGACGGTCCGCGCGTGGCTGGTGAAGAACAGCTCCGACTCGGCGGAGACGGCCAACTGGGTGGTGGCTCACACCAAGCCATGCCCGAAATGCTCTCGCCCCATCGAGAAGAACCAGGGCTGCAACCACATGCGCTGCTCGCCGCCATGTGGCCACCACTTCTGCTGGCTCTGTCTCCAACCCGCCGGCGGCGCCAACCACTACGCCTGCAACGACACTCGCCGCGCCGACCACCCCAACGCCAACGCCGCCGACGACGTGGACATGGCTATGGCTGCTGCTCCTCCTCCCGCCGGGTTCACGGAGGAGCAGGCGCGGCGTCGTCGAGCACGGGCGGCGCTAGAGCGATACATGCACCACTACGAGCGTTGGGTATCGAACCGTCTATCACTGGAGAGCGTCCTCCGCGACACGGCGTCGCTGGAACGCGGCGAGCTGGAGCGGATGGCGCGGATGGCGGACGTGGCGACGACGGAGCTGGCGTTCATCAGCGACGCATACAGGCAGGTGGCGCACGGCCGGCGCGTGCTGCGGTGGGCGCACGCGTACGGCTACTTCCTGGACCCGGACCGTGACGTTGCCAAGCGCGCGCTGTTTGATGACCTGCAGAATCAGGCCAACCGGTGGCTCGAGTGCCTGCATGCCGCCGCCGAGCTCGAGCGCAAGGACCTGTTTGGTGATGGTGGGAAGGAGAAGGGGAAGGGGAAGAAGAAGGTGGCGGTTGTGCCTGTTGGTGTTGTGGAGAAGGAGACGTTCAAGGCGTACAGGCAGAAGGTGGCTAACCTCACCGGCGTCACCCGCAAGTTCTTGGGCAACCTCGTCAGGGCGTTCGAGACTGACCTGCCGGAAGTGGTGGCGATGGTCAATCCGGCGAAGTAATGTAAGTAGCCAGGTAGCTAGAGGATGGATGTACGGATTCTCCATCCGTGTTGGTGTTCCTATAAGATCGAAGAACTCTGAATTGAATCGCTGAACTTGCTTGCGGCGGTGGGTGATCCGGCGAAGTCCGGCGAAGTAATGTAAGTAGCCAGGTAGCTAGAGGATGGATGGATGTATGGATTACACATCCGTGTTGGTGTTCCTATCAGAACTCTGAATTGAATCGGTGAACTTGCTTGTGGCGCATTCGTGTAACCATGTTTGGTGCAAATTGATTTGATCGGAAGAACATCGCCGGCCATGGAGGTGCTACGAAGCTGTGTGGCGGCGCAGGGCTGGTAGCGGCGGCCTGGCGGCGACGCGGCGCACTTTCCTCGAAGCTTCCCGGTAAAGACACGCTACGAGGTGCACGTGGCAGAGAGGTGGGCCCAGATGTCCCATCAATTATGCTGGTTTCGGATTCTCTACGCAGCTACGCCATGAGTAGTGACCGGTGACGAGGTTAGTGATGGTGCTAGAGTCCATGCATGCCGTCGCTGCCTGATAGCGATAAGGATGTCTCTTTCGTGGCACCCATAAAACGAAAAATAAATACCATATTTGATTTAGGCAGTTGAAACATATATTTGAATCATAGCGATGGTATATTTGAATCATGCCGGGCTCTCGGCTAGTTCCAAATAACTATATTTTTTTTTTTTCATTTACAGAAGCCACATATTTTTCTAAATTTTGACTACATTTTATAAAATGCTATCAATATTTTACTATCTTCTAGTATATTATTATAAAATAAAGTTCCAAAGTTATTCTCACAATACAAGTCATAAATATAAAAGATTTTCCCATGCTGCCAGACTTCCACGGGTGCCAGGTCTCGCCCACGTGGCGGATCCAACGTGCACGCGTGTCGGCAGTCTGCGTCAATGGCCAAATGGTGGTTCAATGGTGGAGCGACACGTGTCAAGTGGAGGTATGCGCCATGGAGAGTTGACCTTGACCGGGAACGCTGTCGACATGGAGAGTGTCTTTCTTTTTATTTATTTAAAAAAATACCCAGGAAAAGTGTTTGTGGGGCAGGATATCACGTGTGGGTCTTTTTTTTTCTTGTGTACAAAGTTTGCTTTGTACGGAGTAGGCTATATTTTTTTTTAATGACGACTATGCTTTGTCACACTTTGAAGTTTGATGCCGTTGTACCGACCACATGTCCACATTATCTGATAACCATTGTGTCGTAATTAATGAAGTTTGATTAAAAACATCTAAAAGCATAATATTCAGCAAGATGTACTTAAAATTTTACTACTATATAAAGCAATTCATTTAGAAGATTTTTGTTCATCAAGAAAATTGTGCACGATACTCCTGCGTCCTAAAATTGTAATGTTGTTACATACCCAATGATATATGTTATATAAATTTTTTCGTAATTCAGAAAAATGCGCACCCTGCCATAAAGGAAGTGTGACTACGCATACTATTTTTTCAATATAAAAACGAGTCAAATACTCCCTCCGTCTCAAAATAACTCATCATGTTGACTTTAAGATATCATGTTTGACCGCCGTCTTATTCAAATTTTTATATAAACATCTTCCATTTTGATGTGACTTATTTTATTATTAGAGATACTTTAATAATAATTTATTTATTTTCTAAATTGTATAAATAAGACGAAATGGCGGTCAAACATGATGCCTTAAAAGTCAACATGATTAATTATTTTGAGACGGATAAAGATATAGCATGCAGTTGGACCCTATTAAGCCGATTTCTGAATGTAGCGCGCATATTCATTCGGCCCTTAGCCTAAGATCGCGAGAGATGCCCAACAGCTTGGTCCAACAGCAGCCCAAATGCCTCCCCACACGCACCCAACCCAAATGTCCAAACACCCCCTGAATCGGTCGAGATTTTTTTTTTTTCTTTTTCAATCTCAACAAATTGATTGGCTCTTGAGGGTGTGTCTAGATCCCAAAATTTTAGGGCAAAATTCCTGTAGCGTGTCACATCGCATACATTGTAGCACGCTTTCGTTTGTTAGTGGTAAATATTATCCTATCATGACGTAACTAGGCTCAAAAAAGAATCGTCTCGCAATGTACATCTAAATTGTGCAATTAGTTTTTTATTTACCTAAATTTTATACTGGCCGGCAAGCATTTTTAGGTGCATTAAATGTTTCGATGTAACAGGATGTGATAGGATGTGATGGGAATGCAGGAAATTTCGGAGGAAAATTGGGGCTCTAAACACACCCCGATTTCTGAAAACTAAAGTACTCCTATATAAAAACTGAACAAGGCGGTTAATTTTAACACTTACTCCTATCTAGCCCAAAAGGGCCTCTTCGGCGACGGTGACGGCAATGGCAAGGGCAAGGGTAAGGATCCGTGTTCGTGTTCGTGTGCATCGATCAGAACTCACAACAACCTTGAATTGAATCGATGAACTTCCTTGTGGCGAATCCATGTTCCTTGCACATTGATGGAAGAAACATCGCCCCGGCCACTGGCCACTGGCCATGGGTACTGCTGAGCTGAGCCGCTAGCGGCGGCGACACACAGGACGGGCGCGCTTTCCTGGAAGTTTCACAAAGGACAGACGTCACAGATCAATGGTCACTGTTGATGGGTGAGTCCCTCTGCATGATAGTGATGGGGTGTCTCTTTCATGACATTCCACCTTGATTAAATTATTATTAATGTTATTTTCTTTTATCCCACAAAATAAAAAATACATACGAGACATAGTATAGGAAAGTTTATAAATGGAGGTGCCCAAGTAAGCAAACTTAGTGTGTGTAAATGATTGAAATATTAGTACCGTAGCCTGCGTCACTGGCCAAATGGAGGTGCAATGGTGGAGCGACACGTGTTAAATGCAGGCCTTATGCGCCTTGGAGGATTGAACTTGACCAGGAACGCTATCGCTGTGGAGAGTATTTGCCAGGAAACATGTTTGGGGCAGGAGGTCACATGTTTTTTTTTTTTAGGTTACAACGATTGTGCATTGTCGCCTTTGAAGTTTGGATGCCGTTCTACCAACCACATTATCTGTTAACCATTGTGTCCAAATTTTCTAAATTCATACTATGCCATAACTGAAATATTTAGATACTTCTTTTCCAATATAAGAACCTACGTCACAGAGCTATGTGTAGCTGGGTTCAATAACACAAGCCTTAAATGAATTTTTTTTTAAGGTTTATCATAGTGACTTCAGTCAAAAAATGTTTTAGGATTTCCTGAGATAAAGAACTAGTTTCAGAAGATTCTCGTAAAACTCTTGGGTTCTAAAGGGAGCCGTAAACTTTACCAAATTTGACTGACAATTCTAATCATTGTCCTATAAAATAAGTTTATAATCATAACCAATATCTACCCTACTAATGCACCAACCTATTTACGCTCAAATCCATTAAAAATGAACAATCCAGATGACTTCTCACCCTTCTCTCTCATTACTCGGACACGATTCAACGATCAGGATCAAAAGTATTGGACACAGCCCCCCGCCCGTCATCGTTGAAAGGCGCAGCGCGAGATGATCGACACTTTCCTATTTGCGCTAGACTCCTTCCTCTCATGATTCCACGCGAAGCCTGCCCTCATCCTCTCGCCCAGAGCCCGCCGACCGCGCTTGCCACCTACCGCCCCAATCCCCCGGTCGTCGCCGCCGACAATGCCAAGCACTGGAGCCGCCGCCGCTGCCGCCATGGGACTGAGATGGCTGGTTCCATCTCGCGCCCCCCTCTCCCTGACATCCCCTCTCATGGGCATGACGCCCTGATCCTCTTCCCCACCGATGGAAATCAGATCAGGGCACGAGGCCACTGGCCACCACGATGGGACGCCGATCGACCACCAGTTATGCTGCCTCCGATGAAGGCGGGCACCCAGGCCGGCGCCACGGACACGCAGGCCGTCCATGGGCGCAAGCGCCGCCATGGTCACGTGCTCGGCCATGCGATTGAGTGTCGCTCTGCTTGCAACGTCTGTGGCGATAAAGTGTTATCAATATTTGTACTATCTTCTAGTATATTTATTATAAAATAAAGTTCCATAGTTAGTCTCAGAATACTACAAGTCATAAATATAAAAGATTTTAAAATTCAAAAAAAATAAATATAAAAGATTTTCCCATGCTGCCAGACTTCCACTGGTGCCGGGTCTCGCCCACGTGGCCGATCCAACGTGCACGCGTGTCGGCAGTGTGCGTCAATGGCCATATGGTGGTTGAATGGTGGAGCGACACGTGTCAAGTGGAGGTATGCGCCTTGGAGGATTGACCTTGACCGGGAACGCTGTCAGACATGGAGAGTGTCTTTCTTTTTATATACGAGTACTATACACAACAAAAGTGTTTGGGGCAGGATATCACGTGTGGGTTTTTTTTGTGTAGTACAAAGTTTGCTTTGTACGGAGTAGGCTATATTTGTTTTTTAATGACGACTATGCTTTTGGGTGTGTTTAGTTCCTAGTCACATCAATAAAAAAACCAAAAGTTTCCAAAATTCCTATCACATCCCCATCACATCGAAACATTTAATGTAAAAAAAAACGTTTGCCGGCCACTATAAAATTTAGGTAATTAAAAACTAATTGCACAGTTTAGATGTATTATCATGGAGACGATTCTTTTTGAGCCTAGTTACGCCATGTTAGGATAATATTTATCACTAACAAACAAAAACGTCTTACAGTGTATGCGATGTGACGATTACAGAATTTTGCACCCAAATTTTGGGATCTAAACACACCCACACTTTGAAGTTTGATGCCGTTCTACCGACCACATGTTATCTGATATATAACCATTGTGTCGTAATTTATGAAGTTTGATTAAAAAAATCTAAAAGCATATTCAGCATGCTGTACTTAAAACTTTACTACTATAAACCAAATTCATTTAGAAGATTTTAGTTGGTCAACAAAAGTGTGAGTGTTACATACTACAATGATATATGTTATATAAAACTTTCGTAAATCTGAAAAATGCAAACTCTGCCATAAAGGAAGTGTGACTATACATGCTGTTGGACAGTGGCTGGGCCATCCCGTGCTGTTGGGCCGCCAATGTGAGAGCAGGTCGCGGTGGGCCAAAATAATCAAGAATACAAAGCAGCAGGGGGTGGTCGGACGGGCCGTCGTCGAACCGCGGAGCCACCCTACTTCCACCAAGGCCCACCGGCGCCAGCTTGGCTTTCCTTTTTTCTTTATATTTGCTTTCCATTTTGAAATTGCAACACAAGTTGAAATTCAAATTCTTTTGAGTTAAAATAAATACGGAAATTATTTGAAAACTATTTATACATTGGAATCCAACTTTAAATTATTTCAAAAAATAATTGTATATATTTTTGTTTTCTTCCTTTTTATTCTTTTGTTAATTCATTTCATAAATCAAAATTGGAAAACTTTTTAAAGCACTTTATGAATTTTGGAAACTAAATCTTTACACCTGTTTTCACAATAATATTTTATTTCTTTCCTAAACTTTATTTCTTTTGTAACTAGAGCAAAAAATCGGTTCAAACCTAATTCAAGTTTTTATAAACTTAATAATAGATTCTTTTCAACACAATAAAAAAATAAATGCAAGGCATGAATTAATGGAACAACCATATCAAGTTAAATTCGAAATATTTAAGAAAATCAAATTTGCACACATTTTAAATTGTTAAAACCCCATTTAAACATTAAGAAATTTTAAACATTCATGAAATCATTATTTTATTTAGTGAAAACTAGTCACAAACCCAAAATAGAAATTTTGGGGTGTGCCATCGCCCGGTTATAAGTGGTTTCAAAGGCGGTTTTTATTTTTATTTTTATTTTGGTTAAATCTTTGAAAATCATAGTTAATAAAAATAGTATAAAATAGAAAATTTAATGTTTTTGGACTTTATATGAGTAGATCTATATAGTAAATATATAATATGATATGTTTTGCCGTAGCTTTATATCTATGTTTTTCTGTAATTAATTGAAATAATGCTACAATTTTCGTGGGTCCAACTGCAGTGAAATTTTTTATGGTATCCTTTAGTGTGACGCGATTGCGATAACCGCCTCGACTAACACTTTTCCCCTGGAATAAAAAAAGTTTTCATGTACTAGTGACCTTTCCATTAACGAGGCGACGCGTTTTTTATTAATTTATTGACGAGGGAAGCTTCGGATCTCGGCCGGATTCATGGTACTCCCTCCGTTTTCACAATACTTGCAATTCTTTTTTGACTCATATAAACCGTGTTTTGACCTCTCGTCTTATTCAACTTTTTTTAATAAATATTACCACTTTTGTTATGACTTATTACATTACTAAAGATATTGTAATGACGTTTTGTTTGTTTTATAATTTACATAAAAAATTAAATAAGACGCAGCAGTCAAAACACAGTTTATATGAGTCAAAGAATTGCAAGTATTGTGGGAACGGATGGAGTACTGCCCAAGTTTTCGTTGTCATGGGGCCCCTCGTGGCCAGTAAACGTGAGCGCCACGAAGCCTCTTGGCTATAAAATAGGCTCCTCCAAGCTCCCATCCAACCATGGTCATTAGTATAGGTCAGATTCAGACTGATCGATCGAAGTCCCAGATCGATTAGGAGAGGAGCAGGCCGGCATCATGTCGCCACTGCTAGTTTATCCGATTCTTAGCCAATTCCCTTCTTTGTGCTTGCGAGTCATCTTTTGGGCACCAGTCGTTGCTGTGGGTCTGATTTTCCCGGGCTCGTGTCTTTCGCTGTGGTTCTAGTTTGTGTGGCCCTGATTTCCCTGTTCCTCATTCATGGGCACATCGACTATGAGGGACAGATATCAGAGACTTGAGATCTCGTTACGTCGCCGACATCTTGGCCAGCACAAAGGAGGGCTTGTCTTCTCTTGATATCACACGGATGGTGGACGGAGTAGATAAGTTCATCCTCGGGTTCTTCAGCCTTGGTCGCGCGTTCGTCTTCCCCAAAGTACTCCCAAGGTGAGTCAACCACATTTTTCTTTCTTTCTGTTGATTCTTTCTTTTCTATTTTTTGCGACAAAACAATCAACTGCACTGTTGAGTTTTCCTACTATTGTTGATTTGTTGTTGGCGGTGGCGGCAGCGGCGTCACTCTTTTTAGTTCAAGAGATCTAGAACTTTGGGGCCTTTTTATAGAACCATTTGATTTAATGGTTGCAGGCGGCATCCGGTCAGTTAGAGGACTTTTACCCTTTTTTTTGTATTTTTTATTTTTATAAGACGCAGATTCAGTCACGGCATAACACACGCATAATGGAAATGGTCATCAGCGATTCAAATTTTTTTGCAATTTGACAATTTTTTAAAACATTTTTGCCAAATACAACGGCGTCACTTCCTAAAACGACGAGCGGTTTATTTACAAAATGTTTAAAAAAACCAAAATGTAAAAATTTCACCCGATACCCACCCACGCCTAAGCTTCCAGCCGCCGCAGCCCTTCAGCGTAGCCTTTCGCCTAAGGCATCTCGGCGCGCAAGCTCGCGGCATCCCGTGCTCGCCGCCTCAGGCATCCCGGCGTGCAAGCTCGCTGCATCCCGTGCTTGCCGCGCTGCTCTTCGTGATGGCAGCGTGCACTCGCCGCATCCCGCCCCCTGCGTCCTGTAGTGCCCATGCCGGCCGGCTGCTCACCCCGAATGCACACAGCCCTCCGTGACGCCATCCGTGCTGATCGAGAATGCACACAGCACAGGCCGTGAGCTCGCCACGGCCTTCGAACCAGCCGTGCGCCGGCCGCTTGCACCGTGCTCGCCGTGCAGCCCTCCGTGATGGCCACGCACGCTCGGCGCCTGCTGTACCCGCAATAGATGCCTACTCCCTGCGCCCTGTGTCCACCCTGGCCGCGCAGGCACACGGCGCCTCCGAGATGGCCTCGCGCGCAAGCCACGCCACCCTCCGCGCTGGATGAGCACCGACACCGCGCTGTTGACCCTGAGCTCGCCACGCCAACCTTTACAGCAGCCGCGCACGCTCACAGCATTGCCTCACCGCGCCACTCGCCGTGCAGCCCTCCGTGACGGCCGTGCTCACCGCGCCGCTAACCGTGCCAGCCTCGCGCGCACACAGTGCTCCTTAACGGCCTTGCGCACTCACCACGCCGCACTCGGTGCTGGCCGAGCACGCACACAACGTTGGCCATGAGCTTGCCACGCGGACCTTTGCACAGCAGCCACGCACACTCACCACATCATGTGCCAGCGACGACCGGTGCTCACCGCACCGCTCGCCGTGACAGCCCCTCAGCGCTGCTTGCCCGCATGCGTACCCACGATTGGCCTGTTGGCTAAGATCGATGATAAACACACGAGTATGACAGTGGCTAACTAGGAATACACGATCGCTCGACAATCAAACACAAGAAATCACAAGAACACTCAAGAACATATGGCAACCGCCGCCAGGACGACAGGGTGACAGCGCCCCTTTTCGCTCTCGTTCTCCACGAGTTTAGACACACTTACAAGATAACTGAGGCACTAATTGTAACCTCTTACATCAGGCTACTTATACCAGTAGCTAACTCACTCGACATGAATACGGAATTCAAATTTAAAACGAGATACAAGACTCTCCGAAACACAGCTTCTGCAACCGGCGACGTCGTGGGCGCGTCCACCTGTGAACCGGCGTTCCACACCTTGGCATGATTCAAATTCACAGTCTCCCGCCAAACCTCCACGTCACCTGCCTCCAGCATGGTTTCCACGTCATCCTTGTCAGGATTACACCCAACATTCTCCCCCTTAAGCCTGACAAGCACCAACATCTCTAACACCGAGAAGGTGCCTCATCACCACCAGTTTCCCTGCTGGCAAAGCCTTTGTCAGAGCATCAGCCTTCTGCTGATCAGTGCTGACCCTCTTCACTATGATCTGACCATTTTCAACACACTCACGAATAAAGTGATACTTGATGTCTATGTGTTTACTCCTTCCATGAAACACCGGATTTTTCATGAGCTCTCTTGCTGAATTGTTGTCAACATAGAGGGGTACAGCTCTCGGCTCCTCCTCGGTGATCTCACTCTTCAAGTTTCTCAACCACAATGCTTGTCTAGCTGCTGCCGCCGTGGCTGCCATGAACTCAGACTCACATGAGGACAATGCCATTGTCTTTTTGTTTTCGAGAGCACCAGCGATAAGATTCTCTCCCAAATAAAATGCCATCCCACCGATTGCTCTTCCTCTTCACTTGATGCGCAAAGATGATCACTATCTCGTGTGACCCACTAAGTCACCAATGCTGCCTCCTTGGACATACAATAGTCCATACTCAATTGTCCCCTTGAGATACCTCGGGATCTGCTTAATCGCATTATGGTGCATCACTTTGTTGGTCTCTTCATAAACACGCTTGCTAAGCCTTTGGATAGGACGGATCTGGTGCGGTATGTAACAGATATCTAAGGCACCCAATCACCTTCCCTCGTATTCTATCACATCAACCATTCTCCCAGTCTTGTCTGCATCAATTTTGTTTCTAGGTTCCATTGGAATTTTAGTATGGTTGCAATCTGCCATACTTGAACTGCTCAAGAACCTTCTTAGCATAACCTGCCTGTTTAATGGTGAGATAGTCCTCCCTGCTGATCCACCTCTATCCCAATATAATAAGACAGAGTCCAAGATCGGTCATCTCAAATTCTTTCATCATCTGCTCCTTAAACAACCCGACAAGCTCACGGATTGCCCCGGTAACAATCGGATCATCTACATACACCCCCTGAATGGCGCATCTTTCCCATGACCCCTTGTGTAGACTGCCACGTTCGGTGACACATCTCACGAAATTCAGCTTCTTAAGGCTTTTGTCTAACGACATTCCAAGCCCTTGGTGCTTGTTTAAGTCCATACAGTGCTTTGCTCAATTTGAGTACACACTGCTCTTTCCCTTTCACAACATATCCTTCTTCCGGGCCGTGAAACAAAAACTTCCTCCTCCAAGTCACCATGCAAGAAAGCTGACTTCACATCTAAGTGGTGTACCTTCCAGCCCACGATTAGCTGCCAATGCAAGTAGGAATCTAAGCGTGTCTAGCCTGGCATGGGTGCAAACACCTCTTCATAATCAACTCCTTCTTTTCGCACATATCCTTTAGCTACTAATCGGCTTTATATTTCACCACTTCTCCTTCCGGATTTCTCTTCATTTTTGAATACCCATTTCAATCCAATGGGTTTCTTTCCACTTGGCAACTTAACCACTGCCATGTTTTGTTTTCTCAATGGATTGCATCTCTTTGTCCATAGCTTCCACCCACTCACTGTTTTCTGCAGCTTCTCTCAAAGCGGGTGGGCTCATCTATTTTCGACAAAAAAGAGCCTCAACATTCTCATCCATCAATTCCACCTCAACCGATTCATCATAGACTTCATTAAGGTTCCCTGAACCCGATAGGACCACTGTCATCATCTATGGTGTCATCTACATCCATATGGTCTTGCCCCAAACCCGGCAATTTGTGATGAAGACTCAGGTGCAACTTGTTCGATTTCTATTGTCGGAAATTCGTCGAAGACCTTGTCCGACCGTTATCCCCGCAACTCTGAACCCTGATTCCCTCCCTCCTGATTTGTCTCACCACTTGCTCCCCTGTCTCTTGATAACTGGAGCATCATTTCCATTGTCAAGTTGACTATCCAGCTGTCCATAGTTACCAGAGAAGAAATCACCATCCCTCTCATCTCTATTTTCTCGAAAATTCAGCATTTTTTCGGTTTCAAGCTCACTTTGTGGACTCCTCAAACACAACATCCCTCGCTAACCACAATCTTGTTGGTTATTGGATTGTACATCCCTGTGAGCTTTACTGCCTTCTTCTATGCCAAAATATGCCATTGGCACACTCCTATCATCAAGCTTCTTCAAATGTGTTCCCGGCACCTTCACATGTCAAAGTGCAACCAAATATTCTCAAGTGACCTAAATGTGGTCTTACGCCCTTCCATCCTTCATAGGGTGTTCTATATCCCATTGATTTTGTTGGCAACCTATTCAAGAGAAAAACAAAGCATGTCTTCTCTGCTTACGCCCAAAACACTCCTGGAATCTCCATGCTCTTCAACAAGGATCTTGCCATCTCCATCACTGATCTGTTTTTCCTCTCCACCACACCATTTTGCTGTGGTGTAAATGGAGCTGTGAACTGATGTTAAATCCCTGCCTTGTTACACTCACCCCTGGAAAGAATTAGAAAGAAACTCTCCACCCCTATCCGACCACGAGAGTTTTTATCTTGTACCCTCGAAACATTTTCTCGCATGTGCTTTGAATTTCACAAATGCATCTCTTTGCTTGATCTTTTGACTTCGGTATGTACACTCGTTGTCCACCGTACAGTCATCCACAAACAACATAAAATACTTGTCTGCCGACAAGGTGGATGGAGTGATTGGTCCACACAAGTCAACATGTACCAGTTCTAATGGCTCATCCGCTTTCCACAACAGATTTAGGAAAAGGTTTTCTTTGTCTGTTTAGCCACAAGACAATCATGACAGAGTTGATCCGGATCTTTGGATCAAAGGAACACCACCTACCATCTCCTTATCAACTATTTGCTTCAATGCATGAAAGTTAACATGTCCCAAACGACCATGCCATAACCAAGCATTATCCTCTATGTTATTCAACATGCAAGCGGGTTTCACTCGTCATCAATTCAATTCTATACAACTGTTTCTAGCCATCTGAACTTTCATGATCGGTCTCAATGGATTTTTTCTAACACTTCTATGTAATCATCATCCATCACCACTCTATGCCCAATTTGATAAGTTGACCCAAACTAATCAAGTTACTCTTCAACTTAGGAATGAAATAGACATCTCTAAGCAACCACTGATCACCAGCTCTACCTTCAAACAGATTGTACCCTTTCCCTCTATCTCAACCGTGGAGCCATCACCGAAACATACCTTACCAGAGACTGACATTGTCAAATCTCTGAATTTGTGGTGATCACCGGTCATGTGATTGCTGGCACCGTTGTCCAGGTACCAGACATTGTTCACAACCTCTCCCTCGCCGACGAAGTAGAGTTGAGGCTTCACCTTGGGCTCCACCAGTTTCACCTCCGTGTGGAGGCTCATCGAAGGTGCTTGCTCGAGCGGTTTCAGAGACACTGTCTCCGCGAGCAGCACCGCACCATCCATCTCCGCCCTTGCGTGATGCGCCTCCTCCTCCTTCTTCTTGCCACCTAGACACCGATTGGCGTAGTGCCCATAGTCTTGGCACTTGAAACACTTGATGTGACTCTTGTCACGTCTTCCCGTGTTCTCCCTCGCCGCATCTCCTCGTCCACCACGGCCACTCCGGCCGCCGCCGCGTGCCTTTCCCCGGCCACGACCACCACTGTCCGGTGGCTTGCTGCCACCAGAGCTCTCCACCACCCGACTTCTTCTGACGTGATTCCCACTCCGCCTGAGTGAGGAGCACCTGACCAGTGCTCGAACGCGCCTTGCCGGTACGCTCTTCATACGTCTTCAGTCGGCCGACAGCGTCGTCGAACGCCAGCGTCTTCAGGTCCTTGATCTGCTCGATCCCGGCCACGACGTTGATGAATCGTTCGGGCATGGTGTCGAACATCTTCTTCACCATTGCCTTATCCTCCAACGTCCCGCCCAGGTTGCTGTACCTCACTGACATAGCCGTCAGTTTGCTTGCAAAATCGTCGACGGTTTCCTCTTCCTTCATCTTCAGGCCGTCAAACTCTGACTGCAGCGTCTGCAACCGAGCCTCCCTCACCTGCTCGGCTCCAACGAACCTCGCCTTGAGAGACTCCCACACCTCGCGCCCTGTCTTCTTCTTTGTAACTTCCATGAGAAGATCGTCGGACAGACATTGGAACAGGTGCGCCCGCACCTTCCTGTCCTTGTCTGTCGCCGCCTCCGTCGGTGCTCCAACCGCCTGTCCCTCCGGCGGTTCCACCACGTCCCACCACTTCTGCTCCTCCATGATGGCTTGCACTCGAATACTCCAACTAGTGTAGTTCGACATCGTCAACGTCGGGAACAACTGGTGATTCCCTCGGCCGCCGGCGCTGCCCCGATCTCCACCTCCAGTACCCGACGCCTCCATGGATGGACACTATGTGGATCTCGATGTGTTTAACCCACTTTGATACCAAATGTTGGCTAAGATCGATGATAAACACACGAGTATGACAGTGGCTAACTAGAACACACGATCGCTCGACAATCAAACACAAGAAATCACAAGAACACTCAAGAACATACGGCAACCGCCGCCAGGACGATTGTGGTGACAGCGCCCTTTTCGCCTCTCGTTCTCCACGAGTTTTAGACACACTTACAAGATAAGCGAGGCACTAATTGTAACCTCTTACATCAGGCTACTTATACCAGTAGCTAACTCACTCGACATGAATACGAATTCAAATTTAAAACGAGATACAAGACTCTCGAAACACAGCTTCTGCAACCGGTGACGCCGTGGGCGCGTCCCACTCGCGGAACGGCGTTCCACACCTTGGCATGATTCAAATTCACAGTCTCCCGCCAAACCTCCACGTCACCTGCCTCCAGCATGGTTTCCACGTCATCCTTGTCAGGATTACACCCAACATGGCCTCCCGTTCCTCGAGAGACCTGTGCCCACGCCCTGGCGGTCTCAGACGCCGCCACGCCGCCCTCCAAACTGGCCGCCGCGTCGCCACGCCGCCCACCGCACTGGCCGCGACGCCGCAGCGCTGGCCACAGACCTCCCGCTCTGCACGCCGCCACCCTCATCGAACTCTCCTACAAACGGCCCAACCATCGCGCTGCTGCGGGCCTTGATATAGGCGCAAGCCATGGTCGCGGAACGACTCGATCAGAACATCCCGGTCCAGCACGCACGGCGTGAGTGCACGACGCGAACACAGGCCGGCCTATGAGCTTGGCCAGGGGCCGCGGGCGTGGGACAAGGATTCGACCGCAAGACACCAACACCAAACTGGTGCAAGTACTATCTATACACTTTGTTGATTGGCATCAAAATTTTTATATATATGATTATAAACTGCGCTTGGCAAAGAATCAGCCTTTGCCGAGAGCCCCTTGGCCTGACTTGCGTCTGCTGCCTGTGGCTGCAGGTGGTACAAGCTGGACCTCCCGGCTCCTGTCGTCGTTGTCAATTTCGATATCGGAGCAGAAGACATCACCTCAGTGCAAGGCAAAGTGATGAATGCGCTGGAATTCAGTGGCCATCACCAACATACTGGTGCAACACTGAGTCTAAACAAAAGCATTCCCATCCTCCCTAAGCAGCGCAAGGGCAAGCAGCCTTCCAAGTGGGTCTTCGTCAGAATACTGTTCTGTGGCCACCATTTGACAACCATCTGTGGCCACCATTTGACAACCATAGCCATGAGGAACGACAACCTCTACCTGGTTGGGTTCCGTAACAAGTCGAGGCGGTGGTTCGTTTTCAGTGACGCCTGGTCCGAGTTCCCGGCCACAGTGAGGGCCTCCAAGCTGCCCTTCGGTGGCAAATACAGTGACCTAGTAGAAGGCGGCCACATAAACCTCAAGAAGTACACAATGATGAACAGGTTGTCCATGTTCGATGCTGTTGAGCTGCTCGCGAACCATGAGAAAAAGAATAGCTATGGCAGTGGCAGCAAGGCCTACAACAAAAAACTCAAGCTTGCTATGGTCACTGTCATCTTCGTATTGGCTGAGGCAGCTAGGTTTCCGGGCATCCAAGAGGCGCTGCGACAAGTATGGAAGGCGAATACCAGCAACAACATCACCGAACAACATGCCAACTTAGTGGTGCTTTGGGGACCCATATCGCACGCGCTGCCCAAATCTGCCGATTTATCACCCCAAAATACCCAGTCTTGGCCTCCACAGCTGAAGCGATGGGAGGTTAAAGAGCTGAAGCAGAATAACATCAATGGTCCGGATGATGCCGCAGGCAAGGTAAACCTTTGCTTTCGCAGCCAAGACTGACAAGAGGGGAGTATCAAAAAAAAAAAAAAAAAAAAAAGAAGAAGAAGACTGACTAGAGGGGAGTATCAAAAAAAAAAAAAAAAAAAAAAAAAAAAAAAAAAAACAAGAGGGGCAACAACCTGAGGAGCGCGACTGCGTCTCCGGGTGCTAGTGATGTCACCGTTTAGTCAATCAAGATTGATCAATGTTAGCCCCCACAGGCAGAAGGGTTTGGGCCATACGCGCATTGCATCTTCATCAAGTTGTTGTTTTTTTAGAGCCCTGCACGGCTACTGGGGTGCTTTGAGTAACTATTTCACTTGTTGTGTCTCGAACCTTTTATATCACGCGGAGTGCCTGCTGGCCTACGAGCCTTCGGCAAAGAACTTGTAAGCTCTCGAACTAGTGTGCCTGCTGGCCTACGAGCCTTCGGCAAAGAACTTGTAAGCTCTCGAACTAGTGTGCCTGCTGGCCTAGGAGCCTTCGGCAAAGAACTTGTAAGCTCTCGAACTAGTGTGCCTGCTGGTCTAGGAGCCTTCGGCGAAGAATTTGTAAGCTTTGGAACTTCGTGGAGAATTCCGGCCTGCTGGCTATGTTGCCTTCGGCCACCCCCGGTTGCGATTTTGGATTGAACATTTGGCTTCCATAATCTGGTATCTGAATCTGTTATTATGTCGCCTAAAAATTGTAATATCCTGTGCAGGAATGTTGAGGATTGAAATGACTGAGCAAACAGAGTGTCAGTTCGAAATCAGACAATTATGATTGTATATTTGCGAGCACACGTAACCGCCCACTGTAGGTATCAATACACCACCTACCGTGTGCTTTTAGTGGAAACGGTCGGCCTCGATGTGGCGAGCAACGTTGCTATCTTGCCATCGGTGGTAGTCTGGGGAATTCTGATTGCGGCGACAGAACGTTTCTTCTCTGTAAGTCCGACGCATTTAACCACCAACAGAGCATCAGCGAAAATAACAATGCTACCTGAAATTACTCATGGTACCGCGGTGGACCTTGCGCCCACGACTGCTGCGACGATGGCGTTGTCGACCGGCGGACCTCGTGCCCGTGACTGCCGTGGACCTCGTGCCCGCGCCCGCGGTGGCGATGGCCCTCACGACTGGCGAAAATGAGTGTCGTGCTCTATCCAAGCCTGACAAAGCCATCCAGCCAAGACCCTGTTTAGTATTCTTAAGGATAAATAATTAAATTGACATGTATTACTATCATCACAATTCACGACCGTAACTGAGTAGAGAAGAATGAGTGCTTACAAATGCCACAGCTGCCAATCAACAGGTATATCATAGAATGAGCAGGACCTGAGTTGGAACGTCTGAAATTTGTAACTGAATTAGAGTGACCATAGAACTCTTACTGTTGTCCGTGGTCACTAGCAACTGCTAGAAAAGGTTACACTTGTGAAGTTCAGAGGACTTGCAGCAGCAACGACGGCGAGAGTACGGGTGGCCGAGCTGGATCCATCAGCACAGGCGACGGGAGCACCAGCGATCGAAACAGATCGGGCAGCGAGGGCGGCCGTAGCACCCCTGCCTTGCCCTTCCCTGCCTTCATTGGAACTTGAGGATGGCTGCCGAAGTGGATTCATATCGATTTGGGATGGATTGGGGCAGGAGGATGCTAGGTTTTGGATTTGGGATGGATTATCGGGGCCGGCGGGAGTGCGCTGGTAGGCAGCGAGAGCGGGCCGCCGCTGTCGTGCGCGGCAACTTGCGAGGCGCCGGCTGGAGCGAGCACAAGAGAAGCGCAGGCCGAGCTGGCCGTCGTCAGCCTCGGCGCACTCAATCCGGTTCAATGCCGATGGAAACTGAGTCGAGTCTCCCCGCTGGCGATTTGGTCATTGCCAGCGTCGAATCGTTGCGTGGGGAAGAAACAAATTCATCGTTTTACCCTTATCTCTTCATTAATTCTATTGCCACCTCAGCAAAATGATGAGTTGTCAGGTCAATTAATACACATAGAAACGATCAATACTATATCATTGGGACTGCCCTAAGGGCTCCAAGAAGCACCCTCCCTTGCAGATAAAGGCCACAAATTAGCTGGCTACCAATTAAATTGACGCCAAACAACAACGATTTTGTCATGACAATTATCTAAGTCATCGTAGGAAATACAAACCCGACCGATTTGATTTTGTTGGTTGATTTATTTGGCTAAACCCTAAACAAAATGGATATAAATTTTCATAAAAGAGAGATGGGTCCTCCTCTCTTTTTACCTCTCTGGGAGAGGAGGAAGAAGAGGGGCCTAGGCCTCGCGGCGACGGCGAGAAGCTAGGAGCGGCTCTGTTTTATTGATCTGACAAGCCTCCTCTTCCTCCTTCCTCATCAGTTATGATGATTATGGTCCTGTATATAAGTTCCTAAAGCCTGTATCTTGTTAATTTCTCCGCACCTGTCCCACGAACGTGAACGTGGCAAGGCAAGTCAATTAGGCGAGAGATGGCCGATTTGGTTATTGCCAATGCCCTCACGATCATCATAAAGATCTTGCAGAACGTGCATAGCGGAACAAGGAGCAGAGCCAAGATTTCGGGCAATTCTTGAGGGTGCGCGTTGGACCAGCTGCCACGCAAGGAGATGATGCAACAACCAGGGACAAGGGAGTTTCTGCAAGCCCTGGAAGGCATCCTCCAGAAGGTTATTGCCAATGTTCTCCTTTTAGCCTCCCAGTGGGCGACAGGTCCTAGACGGACTTGATTGAACAAACGCCAAAATGAAAGTTGTAGATCACGATAAGTTATGAAACTTTATAGTTGACCACTTTTGCATTTGAATTCGCTTAGGACCTCAAACGATTAATTTACAATCGGTTTAACATAATATGTGCGGAACCAAAATGGATTATAGACAATAATGAAAGGGAATTTGGTGATTCTACCCTTATTTTATACCTCAATGGTGCTTTTTCCATCTTTTTTTAAACTTTGCTTTTTATCCTCGTTTTTTTTCGATTGAAACCTCCGTCTACTCTTGTTTTTAACACCATTTCTACTGCTGCTACTAAATAGCAAAAAGCCAAAAAAAAAAAAAAAAAAAAAACAAAAGGGAAAATAAGGGCAAGCCAAAAGACAAAAAAATACGCCTTCACCTTACCCCTCCCCATCGAAGAAGGCCGACGTGCTTCGTTTCCCCGTCGCGAGGCCGCACTACGACGAGAGAGAAGCCTGTACTTCAGCTCGCTCCCTCCCTCGAGACTCCCAATTGCCCTCTCCCCAATGGTGAAGATCAAGTCGCCAAGACTAGGGTTTCTCGGGCGGCGCCGGAACGACGGAACTCTCGCCTCCTCCCCACCTCCCCGCCGTCCCCTCACCCAGGACAACCACCATGAAAGAATGATGAATCTATGGAAATTAAATCTAATGAAAATATGTTGAGGGTGGATTCTAATCAATGTTGAGAGTGGGTTAGTATGTATCAATGCTGAAATATATGGATCTATATGTGTGGATTATTTTGTTGTGTGATATTGAATTCTAATTATATGGATTATGAGCTGAAATGCTATGAGTTTGTATACAAAATGTCAAAATGCTGATACAAAACAGGGTAAAACATAAAAACCTCATAAAAAATAAGGATAAAAACGGATGGACAAAGTTGTCCTCTTTAGCAACCGTTAGGGTACAAAATAGACGAGGGGTAAACTCTCCTTTTTTTTTTTTTAAAAAAGTGAGGGTAAAAAACACGGTTACAAAATAAGGGTAAAATCACCATTGGTACTGAAAACGAGGGTAGAAACGACAAAGCCACATAATGAAAAAGGGGAGGGTATAGCACGTGATTTTTCGCGTGAAAAATGATACAACTTGTGACTTTTTTTCGCTTTTAAATCAAAATGTCACTACGTTTCAATATCCCAATTTATGTCATGAAAAATTTAGCTTTACACAATTTCTATTTCTATGTACTATTTTTTTTTGACCGAGTCAGCAAGGGAACCCTAACCCATCTTTGATAATTTTTTAATAATGTATAACTGTTTAAATTGTTTTCACAGGCAGTTGAACTCAGCTCTACGGGTGCTACCAAGGTGCTCTAGGCTAGACCCTTTCCCTACTTCTTGTACTGTTACTTGTGCTAATGCTAATGCTATGACAACATCTCTCAATGCAAATAAAAACATAAACATCTTCAAGTAATGAAGCATATATTTAGAAAATATTTATAATTCATGAAAAACAATTAAACAATTCTCAGCAGCAAACATCAGCAAGCCGCACCCCAGTCTAGAGTTGGGACTTGGGCCGTGCCGTGCCAAGACGGCCCGGCCCTCTCATGCTTCGTGTCGCTCGGATCGTGCTCTTTAGGCACGGGGGAGCACGTCGGGCGTGCCGACATGGCACGGCAAATTTTTCTTTGGCCCAAGCACGCCCCGCGGCACGGCGGCATGCCGTCGTGTCGGCCCCAAGCACGCCCTCAATATATCTCGCTACGCTCTTTTTTGTTCTTGTAATATAAAAACATGTATCTTGTGTATACCTTTTTAATGAAGTTTTAATGATTTTTATAATCTATTTAAGTATTATATGAGATATACTATAGTAAATGCTATAAAAAATACATTGTAGAGTAATAGAAGTGTGTATGTGCCACTTTCGTCGTCGTGCCGGCCTAAGCACGGCCCAAAATGCGGGCCGTGCCATGTAGCCCATCGTGCCGAGATCCTAGGCACGGCACGGCCCTCGTGTTCGTGTCGTGCCGGCACGGCCCAAAATATTTCGTGTCGTGCCGTGCTTGGGTCGTGCTTAAAAGTCTGTGCCATGGCCCGCCCTCAAATGGTACGGCCCAAGTCCCAGCTCTACCCCAGTCGCAGAGGCTGTTGATGTTTCTCTCGCTCAAACACCGTTGACCCCGTTTGGTGCCTACCTGCCGTCCGATCAAGCGCGTGCGGCCCAGATCGTCGCATCGCAAGAGAGAGTTCTCTTCCTCTCAGGACCTCTGCTCCGCCGCCTGCCCATCGCCGGGAGGGGAGAACACAAACAGTGGTCATAGAGACGCCGCGGTCGCGGCGTGGTGCTGGTGAAAAGCGGGCGCCTGGAGCGCGGATCATGCTGGGCGTGCGTTCTTCTGGTGCTTCAATTCCTGCGCGAGTCCCAGAGCAGGTGCCGCCGTGCCCTGTACTTGTGTGTGCAGGGGAGCAGGCGCAAGGTGTTTGCGGAAATGCCGAGGCCACCGAGAGCCTTCCTTCGCAGTCGCAGCTGCCGGCCCCGCAGCCTGCTGTCCCGTACGTACCTTCTTCCACACAAAAATTATTGTTTTCCTGATCACTATTAATTTTAATTGGCTTGCAAACCTTATTTAAATATGCTTCGCGGTTGCCCAGCAGCATCTTCTTGATTTGTTATTTTCATTAAGGAAAACAAACGGGGATTGTTTCGATGGTCTCTCCAAAACTGATTGCTAGCTTTCGGAACCATTAGCCAGGCAACATTGGAAAAATCGTTAGCCATCATCTCCACACTATCCATGCAGCATTGGAGTTGCAGGTAGCCGTCATCTTTTGCATTCCGATTGTAGGGACAAATGTTTTGAGGTCATCTGGTCGAATCTAGAACCGACCAGAAGATTAAATTAGTCATCACTGGTCGACCCTGATCATCCACCTCGTCATCCGTGTACATCAGGACATATACCTCTCTATATACTATATAAGTATACACAATAAAGCAAGCATCAAGACTGCATTAGTCTTGATCTTGACACACCTTAACAGAAGCACTGCTGCAGCAGCAAATAACTAACATTTAGCAGACCATAGCAGCCACACAGAGTAACCAAACTGGTCATCCATGTTATAGTTGATCGACTAATCGCGATTAGTCGTCGACTGATCGGATGACCAGCTTTCTGGTCAAGCTAATCGAGTCGGACCTCCTGACCGAACATCAGGGAATGATAAGGACGACTAATCGGCTTAATTGACGATTTGAAGACATTGGTCGGGCTAGGGATCATTTACTCTGTTCATCTTGGCTAGTTAACCACTGACTGCACTACCACCATGGCCACCACACCAGAGGAATTCTTCGGCAAGGTTCTCATGGAGCAGTCACCACCATCCCCACCTATCTTCCCCGACAACGTTCCCCAGAAGCCCAATGGCAGCAGCGAGGAGTCCCTAATGAGATGATGCTCTTTACGTCTCACACGTGCTCATGGAGGATGATATTGACGAGCAGCTCAATGATCACCCTGCGCTACCCAGGTGCAGCAGCCCTTTGCTCAGATCCTGTCTTTCCCTTCCTCTGGCACTAACACTGGCAGCAGGGAGGGGTTCGACAATTTATTCCATGAAGGTAGTGTCGATGAAAGTGGGCTCAATTCAGCTTTATCCAAAGGTACGTATGCTGTGGGGGCGTTCTTGAAGGGCATGGAAGAGGCCAACAGGCTCTTGCCCAAATTCAACTTTAGAAGGGATGAGCTGGTCAATCACATAGTCAGGGAAAGTAGCAGTCACAGCGGGGTGAAGAAGAGGCATAGCAGCGATGATCATCTACAGATGGAGATAACAAGAACAAGAAAAACTATGACGATGACCAAGGAACCAGAGGACAATGACTCGGTCAATGAGATGCTTGACAAAATGATGTTGCAAGGTTATGAAGTGTGCACTATGGGCATGGGCATGCTGCGTATAACCATGGACAGTGAAGTGGAAAAGAACAACATGAATAGTGGTAGTAGCAAGGGGATGAGGGGCAACAATGTGGTCGATATACGCAGGTTGATGATCTCTTTGTGCGCAGGAGGTGGCAGTGAACAACCACTCGAGGGCACGAGAGCTGCTGAAACAAATCATGCAGCACGCATCGGAGACAGGGGATGCCACACAACGGCTGGCTCAATGTTTCAGCAAGGGGCTGGAGGCACGGCTAGTGGGGACGGGGAGTCTGCTTTCGGAGTTGCTAATGGCAGAGAGACCATCTATTTTGAGTTCATCAAGGCTTATAGCCTTTACTATGAAGTCTGCTGCTTCACCAAGGTGGCATTTGTTTTCTCTGAGGTGACTATCATGCAGGCCATGGTGGGTAAGAGCAGGCTACACATCATTGATTATGGTATGAGGTTCGCATACCAGTGGGCAGGTTTGCTGCGCTCGTTGGCGAGTAGAGAAGGTTCCCTACCAGAGGTGAAGATCACAGCCATAGGTCTCCCCCCAAGCCTAAGTCCTACCCAACTGAGAAGATTGAGGAAATAGGGTGCCGGCTCGGCAGATCTGCCCATCAGTTTGGTCTACCTTCGTTCAAGTTCCACACTATCAAGAAAAA
The DNA here is from genome assembly GCA_015847255.1 of Hyparrhenia diplandra. Taxonomy (NCBI): domain Eukaryota; kingdom Viridiplantae; phylum Streptophyta; class Magnoliopsida; order Poales; family Poaceae; genus Hyparrhenia; species Hyparrhenia diplandra. The sequence goes on from JADLZK010008369.1 coordinate 1,869,568, forward strand.
CTGGGAGGATGCTTGCATCGAGGACCTGAACATAGAGGCCGATGAGGTGCTTGTCGTTAATGACCTCTTCAGTTTCAGTACCTTGATGGACGGCATCATATCCTTTGATGGCCTAAGCACCAGGGATATTGTTCTCAATAACATCAGGAAGATGAGACCTCATGTGTTCATCCAGAGCGTCTATAATTGTTCGTATGGTTCGTGCTTCTTGTCGCGATTTCGAGAGATGCTGTGCTTCTACATGGCACTGTTTGACATATTCGATGCAACCATCCCAAGGGAGAGTAAATATCGAGTGGTGCTAGAGCAGGTCGTGCATGGACGCTCTGCGCTGAATGGCCTCAGCTGCGAAGGTGTGGACCTGGTGGAACGCCCTGAGAGGTACAGGCAATGGCAGAGGAGAAACCAACGGGCTGGCCTGAGGCAGATGCCCCTGCAGACAAGCATTGTAGAGGTAGTGAAAGATATGGTCACGAAGCACTACCACAAGGACTTCCTGATCACCCAGGATGGCCAATGGCTTTTGCAAGGATGGAGGGGGCGTGCCCACTTTGCCCACTCGACATGGGTTGCAGCAGATGCCTGTTCTAGAGGTTTAGGTTCTTCCAATGATGAATGATATAGCCTGGTCTTCTGAAACAGCCGGTGATTGGAGAATTTGCTGACTAAGGTTACAACTGCTGGCATTTATGTTGCATGTTATTGTAATTTTGTTTGTCAACTTACAGTAGACACGATTGATACTGCGCAAAAGTTCCATAAGCTTTTTTACTGGCCTTTCTGAAACCTACAATACTCGAGTGCAAATAGAAATTGCCTTGAGTAGCATTAGTTCCACAACTGACGGAAATCAGTCTGTGCTGTCAGTTCTTCTAAAACAGATGGTGCAACACCATTTGTCGAACTGCTGCCGGAGTTCCCTTTCATGTTGTCTGTTTCGAGCCGACCTCAATATAGGCACATAGATGATCTGTGGCTCCTCGTCTTGCTGACAGTATGGAAATGCTCTGCAGTGCAGTTATTTGTGTAGATGCCGCAGGAGGCAGGAGGCAGTCAACAGTTAACTCGAGACAGTGCCAGGAAAATATTGTAAGCTCGAAGTATTTGGGAAATGCCACAGCGTACCAGAGCGACAGATGTTGCAGTTTTTGCTTTCTCTGGTCCGGCTGTGTTTGGATTGGGGTGACTAAAATTAGTCACCAATCACATCGAATACTCGGCTGATTAGGACAGGAGGAAACGATATGAGCTAATTACACCGACGTACAGTAATTAACATGGCAAATCTATTAAGCCTAATTAATCCATAATTAGCAAAGATTTACTGTAGCACCGCAATGTCAACTCATGGCCTAATTAGGCTTAATAGATTCGTTCTCACGAATTAGCTTCCGCTGACAAAATAGTTTTATAATTGAAGCTATAGCTGATGGTCTTGCTTATTTACATGGGAATTCCCAGATGGGTATTGACAGCACCAGCCCAATTAGTCTTTAACGTATGATTGAGCTGTCTGTATGTAATTCAAAAGTTGCCATTGAAGACTTTAACATATACCGAATTGTGAATTATTTCAGCACACACATATCAGAAGAGGCTGGACAAGCTTATTGACCCATTGCTATATGTTACAAAGCATGTCCGAGCTCAGATCATAGAATGTGTCAAGTTTGCGCTGTTGTGCACTAGCAATTTTGAAAGTCGACCTAATATGTCTGAAGTTATTACCATGCTTCGCAGCATCAAGGGCATGCAACAATGGGGAAGGGTAGTGGAGTCACATTATCAGATATAGTTCCGGATCCGAGCAAACTGTGAACTAATGTTTTCCTGTGCGGTTGATGTTTTTCCCATCCACTGTCATTTATGAAGATCGCTGATCCCTGCTGCTGTTGGGTGAGCGCTGATTTTGGTTCACAACGGGATTGCTGACTGGACGGGAATTCTGGTGATCGTCCACAATGCGATCTGGTACGGTGGTGCATGCTTATGCTGTTTGCTGTTGCAGAAAGCGTCACCACGCCCGTCCGTGGCGGAGGCCTCCGAGACGGACACGTATCTGCCATCCGATCGGCCCAGATCGTCGACGCAGGAGAGAGTTGGTTTCCTCTTCTGGTTTTCGCTAGCGGGCCTGCCCGTCCCGCTCCTCCTCCGGCTGCCCGTGGGCCGGCTCCTCTCCTAGGGGCTGCTTCAAGGGCCATGTCTACGCCGCACGTGCGTAAGGTGTTTGAACACCTTCCTACGGTCTGTTGAGAGGCGGAACAGAGCTGACGTGTGAGAATGTAGCATATCGCGGAAGGGGGAGCACCAACAGTGCTCATGGAGCCACCGTGGTCGCGGCGTGATGCTGGTGGAGGTGGAAAGCGGTGCCTGGAGCGGCTCTTCCTGCATCAGGCGCGCTGCCTGTGCCCAGAGCCCGTGCTGGTGTACACTGTACTAGTGTGTACAGGGAGTGGGCGTAAGGTGTTTGCGGAAATGCCGATGCCAGCAAGAGCCTTTCTTTGGCGCTGCCGGCGCTCTCAGCTTGCCGTCCTGTACGTACCTTCTCTCCCATTTGCACAAAATTATATAAGCATCTATTGAACGAAGCTGTTTATTGTTTTCGTCCAAACTCAGCTGTTTTCCTGATCACTATTACTTTAGGTTAGCCTGTACAGCTTATTTAAATACCTTTTGCGTTGCAGAACAGCATCTTCTTGCTTTGTTATTTTCGATAGGTCAAAGAAATGGGGTTGTTTCGATGGCTGTTCCAAAGCAATAGCTAGTTTTTGGAACTATTAGCCAAGCAACATTGGAAAAATCGCTAGCCATTCGTCATCCCCATTATCCATGCAGCATTGGAGTTAAGAGGTCTGTAGCCATCATCTTTTCGCGTTCTGATTGGTAGGAGCCACTGACCAAATAAAAAGTCCTCTGTTCATCTTGGCTACTGATCGAGATCCACAAACTGCACTACCATTGATCACCATGGCCACCACACCTGAGGAATTCTTCGGCAAGGGTCTCGTGGAGCAGTCTCCACCGTCCCCACCCTCTTCCCCGATGACCTTCCCCAGAAGCCCAATGGCAGCAGCGAGGGCCAGCACCATGTCCCTAATGAGATGATGCTCTCTTACGTCCTGCACGTACTCATGGATGATGATATTGATGAGCAGCTCAGTGATGATCCTGCGCTGCTCCAGGTGCAGCAGCCCTTTGCTCAGATCCTATCTCCCCCTTCCTCTGGATCTAACACTGGCAGCAGGGAGGCGTCCAACAATTTCTTGCATGAAGGCAACGTTGATGAAAGCGAGCTGAATTCGGCTTTGTCCAAGGGCACAAATGCTGTGGGGGCATTCTTGAAGGGCTTGATGACGCCAACGGGCTCTTGCCCAAAGACAACTCCAGAATTGATGAGCTGGTGAATCAGACAGTCAGGGAAAGCAGCAATCTCAGCGGGGTCAAGAAGAGGCATAGTAGGGATGATCATCTACAAATGGAGATAAGAACCAGCAAAGCTATGACGGTGATCAAGGAGCCTGAGGAGAACTCGGCGAATGAGATGATTGATGAAATGATGTTGCATGGCTACAAGGAATGCATCAGGGACATGGAAAACCTCAGTGTCAATAATGAAGTGAAAAAGAAAAACAAGAATAGTGGCAGCAAGGAGACGAGGGACAACAATGGGGTGGACTTACGAAAGTTGATGATCTCATGTGCGCAGGAAGTCGCAGCGAACAATCACTTGAGGGCACGAGAGCTTCTGAAGCAGATCATGCGGCATTCATCAGAAACAGGGGACGCCACACAACGGCTGGCTTACTGTTTCACCAAGGGGCTGGAGGCACGGCTAGTGGGCACGGGCAGTATGCGTTGGCAGTTGCTAATGGCAGAGAGACCTCCTGTTGTGGAGTCTATCAAGGCCTTAAACCTTTACTTCGAAGCCTGCTGCTTCAACAAGGTCGCACTTGCTTTCTCTGAGATGATCATCATGCAGGCCATGGAGGGTAAGAGTAGGCTACACATCGTTGATTATGGTATGCAGTTTGGATACCAATGGGTAAGCTTGTTCCGCTCGTTGGCGAGTAGAGAAGGTGCCCTGCCAGAGGTGAAGATCACTGCCATAGGCCTCCCCCAAACCCAAGTCCTACCCAACCGAGAAGATCGAGGAAATAGGGTGCCGGCTCGGCGAATCTGCCCATGTGTTTGGTGTGCCTTCGTTCAAGTTCCACACTATCAAGACAAACTGGGAGGACGCCGCATCGAGGATCTGAACATAGAGGCCGATGAGGTGCTTGTCGTGAATGACCTCTTCAGTTTCAGCACCTTGATGGACGACAGCATATCGGTTGATGACCTGAGCCCCAGAGATATGGTCCTCAATAACATCAGCAAGATGAGACCTCATGTGTTCATCCAGAGCATCTATAATTGTTCGTATGGTTCGTCCTTCCTGTCACGGTTTCGAGACATGTTGTTCTACTACATGGCACTGTTTGACATATTCGATGCAACCATCCGAAGGGAGAGTAAATCTCGGATGGTGCTAGAGCAGGTCGTGTTGGGACGCTCTGCGCTGAATGCCCTCAGCTGTGAAGGCACTGACCTGGTGGAACGCCCTGAGAGGTACAGACAATGGCAGACGAGAAACCAACGGGCAGGCCTGAGGCAGCTGCCACTGAAGACAAGCATTGTAGAGGTAGTGAGAGATATGGTCATGAAGAACCATCACAAGGATTTCCTGATCTCCCAGGATGGCCAATGGCTTTTGCAAGGATGGAGAGGGCGTGTCCACTTTGCCCACTCGACATGGGTTGCAGCAGATGCCTCTTCTAGAGTTAGGTTCTTGTAATGCTGAATGATATAGCATGGTCCTCAGAAATTGCATGTGATTGGAGAATTTGCTTACTCAGGCTATGACCGCTCCTATTTATGGTTGCAGGTTGTTGTAATAGGTGTTTTTTTGTAAACGACCAGCAGGATTTCTTTCTGACATATATCAATCAATAGAGAAGAAGTAATTCTTATTAATTTAGAAATTACCTTGAGTACCCTAGTTGACAGAAGTCAGTTTGTGTAGGTTCTAAAACAGAGGATACAACACCATTTGTAAAACTGCGGATGTGTGGCTCCTCATCTTGTTGACAATATGGAAATTCTCTGCACTGCAGTTGTTTGTGTAATGCCTCAGTAGGTGGTCAACTGCTCCTTGAGATGGTGCCAGGAAAATATAGTGAGCTCGACGTGTTTGGGAAATGCTGCAGCATGCTAGAGTCACAGATGTTGCATGAAGAGATGCCTGGCAGTTTTTCTCTACTCTGGTTCAGTCTCTGCTATCAACAGAATTTATTCTCCATGTAGGTGATGATACTGTCTTCATCTTCTAGAGTAGCCACCCGTGGCTTTCCTGGGTGTGCTTCTTCAAAGGTCGCTGGGAGCAGCAGATCAGTTTCTTTGTTCAGGTAACTATTCTTCCTTTGCGGGTTGTTCTGGCCGTGCCACCAGCTTCTTCTCTGCGCCTCCAAAGGCTTCACTGGACATAGAACTCCCCAGCTTTTGAACATCACACTAACGGATCACCATACCTACTGCAAGCCAAACCATCGAGCACTCTGAAAACAAATACCGTTTCTTTGTTTTTCAAACCCCACAGTGCTACTAAGAGTTTAACATGCTAATTGATACACACAACTAAATTTTGCAAAGCACATCGAAGCTCAGATCACAGAATGTAAAGTTGGCGCTGTTGTGTGCTAGTAACTGTGCCAAATATGAGCCTACCATTGTGGAAGTTGTTACCATGCTTCGCGACATCGAGTACCTGCGGCAATAGAGAAGCAACAGCAGAGTCTCATCCTCAGTTATGGTTTTGGAGGAACATATATAAAAATGAGTAATACACTGTTAACTACAGAATAAAACTATAAGAGCCCATACAAAAACCACACCCTATAAGAGCCCATACAAAACCACACTAAAGCAGAAAAATACACTCCTTTTGACATACAAAGGAAACAATCCATACTAGAAATCAGTCCATCTTCAGAACAAATGTTTTCCTGTAGATGCAGTTACTGTTTTCCCCAGAGTCTTGTATGGAGATAATGATAATAAAAAAAAGTGATAATAGTATTGTAAACACCACAGAGATTGTTACAAAAAATAAAATATCTTTTGGATCAGTGCATGGCAGTGGGAAAGTGGTTCCTTTAATGGCGTCTGTTTCCAATGGAGCTCATTAGTCTTATAGCTTATCGGCGCTTAGTCATTTTCTATACTAACTAATGTTGCGTAGCTCAATAGACAATTCTTGAAAATTGCATTTCATGTCCATGCTTCATTTTCTTTCACATTTTCTAACAATTATGTAAACACCTAACTAAGCTGTTCTGGCGTTCAAACTTGGCTCCTTTATTTCTCTGTTTTCCTTTCACTATTACTTTACATTAGCCTGTGGAGGCATATTTTAATATGTTTTGAATACATGATTGTCTTCTTGCTTTGTTATTTTCACTAGCTAAAAGAAACGGGGCCTGTTACAATGATCTTGCTGGAGGTGTGTTCATCTGGCGCGCTGCCTGTGCCCAGAGCCCAAGAGCAGCCGAGCAGGTGCCGGCTTACCGTGTACTGGGGAGCAGGCGCAAGGTGTTTGCAAGAAATGCCATGGCCAGCAAGAGCCTTGTCTTGGCACTGCCGGTGCCTCTCAGCTTTGCCGTCCCTGTACGTACCTTCTTTCACATTTGCAAAAAATTGTATAAACACCTATTGAAGCTGTGTCTATTGCCTGCGTCCAAGCTCAGCTACTATATTGTTTTGCTGATCACTATTACTTTACATTAACCTATAAATCTTATTTAAATATGCATGACGTCTTCTTGCTTTGTTATTTTCAATAGGTAAATCAAATGGGGATTGTTTCGATGCTTTCTCCGAAACTAATTCTAGCTTTCGGAACCATTAGCCAAGCAACTTTGGAAATATCGCTATCCATTATCTATTCATCTCCACTGTCCATGCAGCATTATATTGGAGTTACAGGTAGCCATCATCTTTTGCATTCGGATTGTAGGAACCATTGACCAAATTGGAGTCCTCTGTTCATCTTGGGTACTGAAACACTGACTGCCCTACCGTTGATCATCCATGGCCACCACACCTGAGGAATTCTTCGGCAAGGGTCTCATAGAGCAGTCACCACCATCCCCACCTGTCTTCCCTGATAACCTTCCCCAGAAGCCCATTGGAAACAGCAAGGACCAGCATCATGTACCTAATGAGATGATGCTATCTTACGTCTCACACGTGCTCATGGAGGACGATGATATTGATGATAACATCAATGATCACCCTGCGCTACTCCAGGTGCAGCAGCCCTTTGCTCAGATCCTGTCTTCCCCTTCCGGCCCTAACACTAGCAGCAGGGACGGGTCCGACGATTTCTTCCATGAAGGCAATGTTGATGAAAGTGAGCTCAATTCGGCTTTATCCAAGGGCATAGATGCTGTGGGGGCGTTCTTGAAAGGCATGGAAGAGGCCAACAGGCTCTTGCCCAAAGATAACTTTAGAAAGGATGATTTGGTGAATCACGGAGTCAGGGAAAGCAGCAGTCACAGCAGGGTGAAGAAGAGGCATAGTACGGATGATCATCTACAAATGGAGATAACAAGAACAAGCAAAGCTATGGCGATGACCAAGGAGCAAGAGGACAACGACTCGGGCAATGAGACGCTTGACGAAATGATGTTGCATGGTTACAAAGCTTGCATCAGGGGCATGGACAACCTGCATGTCACCATGGACAATGAAGTGGGAAAGAAGAACATGAACAGTTCTAGCAGCAAGGGAGGGACAATGTGGTGGATATACGCAGCTTGATGATCTCCTGTGCGCAAGAGGTGGCTGTGAACAATCAATCGAGAGCACGGAGCTGCTGACGCAGATCACGCAGCATGCATCAGAAACAGGGGACGCCACGCAACGGCTAGCTCAATGTTTCACCAAGGGGCTGGAGGCACGGCTAGTGGGCACGGGAGTCTGCTTTGGAAGTTGCTAATGGCAGAGCAACCTTCTGTTGTGGAGTTCCTCAAGGCCTCCAGTCTTTACTATGAAGCCTGCTGCTTCAACAAGGTCGCACTTGTTTTCTCTGAGGTGACCATCATGCAGGCCATGGTGGGCAAGAGCAGGTTACACATTGTTGATTATGGTATGCAGTTTGCATACCAGTGGGCGGGCTTGCTCCGCTCATTGGCGAGTAGAGAGGGTGCCCTGCCAGAGGTGAAGATCACAGCCATTGGTCTCCCCAAGCTTAAATCCTTCCCAACCGAGAAGATTGAGGAAATAGGGTGCCGGCTCAGCAGATCTGCCCATCTGTTTGGTCTACCTTCGTTCAAGTTCCACACTATCAAGAAAAACTGGGAGGATGCTTGCATCGAGGACCTGAACATAGAGGCTGATGAGGTGCTTGTCGTTAATGACCTCTTCAGTTTCAGCACCTTTGATGGACGACATCATATCCATTGATGGCCTAAGCACCAGGGATATTGTTCTTAGTAACATCAGTAAGATGAGACCTCATGTGTTCATCCAGAGCGTCTATAATTATTCGTATGGTTCATCCTTTCTGTCGCGATTTCGAGAGATGCTGTTCTACTACATGGCACTGTTTGACATATTTGATGCAACCATCCCAAGGGAGAGTAAACATCGAGTGGTACTAGAGCAGGTCGTGCTTGGACGCTCTGCGCTGAATGCCCTCAGCTGCGAAGGCGCGGACCTGGTGGAACGCCCTGAGAGGTACAGGCAATGGCAGATGAGAAACCAACGGGCTGGCCTGAGGCAGATGCCACTGAAGACAAGCATTGTAGAGGTAGTGAAAGATATGGTCACAAAGCACCACCACAAGGACTTCCTGATCACCCAGGATGGTCAATGGCTTTTGCAAGGATGGAGGGGGCGTGCCCACTTTGCCCACTCGACATGGGTTGCAGCAGATACCTCTTCTAGAGGTTTAGGTTCTTCCAATGTTGAATGATATAGCGTGGTCCTCTGAAACTGCCTCTGATTGGAGAATTTGCTCACTACAGCTGCTGGCATTTGTGGTTGTATGTTATTGTAATTCTTGTATTTTTGATTGCCAACATACTGTTACAGTAGACACGACTGATACTGCACAGAGTTCTAGTACTGTCGATTTGAAAGGCTTTTTACTGGCCTTTTGGAACCTACAATACTCGAGTGCAAATAGAAATTACCCTGCTGTCGGAGTTCCCTTTCTTGTTGTCTGTTTCGAGCATGAAAGAGATTGTAATATGCAAAAGGATGATATTTTATATAGCATCTGAGGTGGCATGCTAAGCCAACCGCATATGCGCACAAGTCGAGGACAACCATTACTATATTTACATCATGCTAACAGAGCAGACCTCAGTATAGGCACATAAATGATCTGCAGCTCCTCATCTTGTTGACAAGATGGAAATGCACTGCAGTGCAGTTGTTTGTGTAGATGCTACAGGAGGCAGTCAACTATTACTTGAGACGGTACCAGTAAAATATATTAAGCTCGAAGTAATTGGGAAATGCCACAGCGTGCCAGAGCGACAGATGTTGCATGAAGAGAAGAGATGCCTGGCGGTTTTTGCTTTCTCTGGTTCAGTCTGCTATCAACAGAATTTATACTCCATGTTGGTGTGATGGACTGGTGATTCTGTCTTCATCATCTAAAACAATCTTCTACAATATCCACATGAGGCTTACTGGGACCTGGGAGTGCTTCTTCAAAGGTTACAGACTGACAGCTCTGGGTTTCCTTGTTCAGGTACACCATTCTTCTGTGTTGTTCCTTCTGGGCGTGTCACCAGCTTCTCTACCATCTCCAGAATACAACGGTGTTCCAACAGACCCTTCACTATGGACTCAGAACTCCCCAGCTTTTGAAATCGTACTGATGGATGCAGTGGCGAAGCCAGAAAATAGGATTAGGGGGGGGGTGTGGAAATGTCGACTGGGGGTGGGCATTTACTCTTTAGTTATATGGCATTGGCTACATCATCAGGGATGTAATGGATTGCCGTAGCCACTACTGCAAGCCAACCCAGCGAGCACTCTGAAAATGAATCCCATTTCTTAGTTTTTCAAACCTCAAGTGCTACTAAGAATTTAACATGAATTAATATACAGAACTAAATTTACAAAGCACATCCAAGCTCGGATTACAGAATGTTCAAGTTGGTAGTGAAAGATAATCTGCTGCAACTAGTTTGCTGCAGCTTCTAGGAAGTTGCTAGGAAGGCTACAAGGTTGTAGGAAGTCGCTAGGAAAGCCACTAGGGCTGTAAGAAGTTGCTAAGAAAGCCACTAGGGCTAGTTTAGTAGGAGACTTGACTCAGGTCAAGGTCTTCCCTTTGGGAAGTTACCAGGAAAGCCACTAGGGATGAAACTTGTAGTCATTTTCAGTTATAAATAGAAAGACAAAGGCACCATCCAAAGAAAGCTCATTTGCCCCAACATTCAGAGTGTTCAGTTCTCAGCCACTGCTGGAACCGAGTGTGTGTGTGTGAAGAGCTCGACTTTTCTTCTACCTTGGTTCTGGGAGGAGGAAGAAGGAGGTGGGCAGGTTGCTCACCTTGGTGCTGCGGGAGTAACACGTGGTATCGGAGCCGCACATCGTTGTTCGAGCCCATCAGCGGAGCGATGGGAAGTGGTGATGAGTCCTCGGTGATAGGTGGCGGCACTGGAGGGAAGTAGGAGGTCCAGTCCGGACTGAGCGGGTGGCTCTGTTTCGCGCGCCGGGTCAAGGAGGTCATCATCGGGACAGTGCAGGAAGCGAGCACGCGGGATTGGCCGCAGCTCACCCGCACCAACTACGGCGAGTGGGTGGTACTGATGAAGTGGCGGTTGAAGGCCGCCAAGCTCTAGAAGGCTGTGACGGAGGGCACCGATGTGGAGGATGATGAGGTCCAGGTCATGGACACGCTGTTGTCTTCCATGCCCACGAAGTTTCACCAGGCCATCGGCAACAAGGACACGGGCGAAGGAGGCATGGGACATGCTCGCTGTTCGTGTTGGCTCGGATCGAGCCAAGAGGGCCAAAGCGCAGCAGCTGCGTAGGGACCGGCGATCTCAAGTTCCTCCATGGCGGCTGTGGAGGACTTCGCCCTTCGGTTCCGGTCACTAGCAAGCCACCGGGCGTCGCTGGGAAAGAAGATGGACGAGGAGGACGCCGTGTGCAAGCTACTCCCGCGACGTGCCCGACCAAGTACAACCAGATGACGTGTACAATTGAGGCCACCCCGGACTGGGCGTGGTCTCGCTTGACGACGTCATCGGCCGACTCCGCCTGTAGAGTCGCGGACCCGAGCACCGCCGAGTGGAAGGAGAGTGGCAAGCTGTTGCTCACCGAGGAGCAAAGTGGAATGCACACATGAAGCGAGTGGAACACGCACATAAAGCGATGGACCGGGGAGAACTCCTCCAGGTGTGACGGAAATGCCGACGGTGACAAGGCCCGCGGGAAGCCGAGCGGCAAGGGAAGAAGAAGAAGAGCTTCGACCCCTAATGCATGCCGACGATGCAGGGGAAGACCGGGCACTTTCAGGAAGGAGTTCCCGACGAAGAAGGTGGAGAAGAAGGAGGAGGCCCACTAGGCTCGGGGATGAGAGCGACGACGACCACGCGCGATGCAGGATGGCGGCGAGGAGGCGGAGGTGGAGCAGAGGACTGCGCCGCAACCCGTCGAGCTTGATGAGCCACGAGCATGGGTGCTGTTGGGCACGGTCGGCGACAAGCTGGAGGCGGTGGTGGTACTGGACTGCAGGGCTAGCAACCACACGACGGGGAACAAGGTCGTCTTCTCCGGCCTCGACGAGAACAAAACCGGCCGTTCAAGTTCGGCGATGGCTCGCGGGTCACCATCTACGGGCAGGGCACCGTCGTGTTCCGGTGCCACAACGGGGAGCACCGTGCGCTGCAGGATGTGTATTACATCCCCTAGTTGTGCTCAAGCATTGTGAGCTTGGGGCAGCTAGGACGAAGTGCGGGTTGAAGGTCCCTGATCCGTTTAGGGTGTTGAGGATTAGGGATCGGGAGCGCGCCTTGTCGCCAAGGTCGCACGCAGCTCGGGAATCGGCTGTACCTTCTTGACCTAAAGGAGGAGCAACCGGTGTGTCTTCTTGGGCGGCGTGCACGGGAGGAGCCGTGGGCTGTGGCATCGGAGGTTTGGCCACCGAGCTTCGAGGCACTCGGCCGCCCGGAAAGCAAGATGGTGCCCCGGATCGCCATAGATCACACATGCCGGGCGAGTGTGGACGCCTATGGGAAACACAAGGAAGCAAAGGCATCTATCGTTCCCCAAAGGTGGCAAAGTACCAGGGCGCCGAGGTGCTCCGGCTCAACAACGGTGACCTTTTGCGGCCTATCACGCTGGGCGACGCATGGTGGCGGAGGTATTTCCTCCGCCGTGGAAGACCGCAACGTGTACATGTGGCTGCAGCTCCCGACACGAGCAAGGATGAGGAGGCGGAGGGCATCAAGCGGTTCAAGGAGGGCGGAGGCAAACTCGGGCAAGAAGCTATGTGTCCCGGGGGCCAGACCGAGGCGCGAGTTCACGCGGTTGGTCGCCACCCATCAAGGGGAGGGGGTGGTACGCCACCGACGCCCCATACACGCGCAGCCAGGCGGGCGTGGTGGTCGAGGGGCAGCCGGACCATCGTCGGGATGTCGCGCTTCGCCGGCGAAGGGGATGCTGGCGGAGTTCGGGGCGAGGCGGTGAGCACGGGCGGTGTTCATTTTGAACCCCTCACCGACCAAGGCCTTGAAGGGGATGATGCCATATGAGGCGTGGCACGGGCGCAAGCCCAATGTCTCGCACTGTGCACTTTCAGCTCTATCGGACACGTGATGACCATCAAGCCCGGCCTTGGGAAGCTTGAAGACCGGAGCACCAAGATGGTGTTCCTAGGCTACGAGGAAGGGATGAAGGCCTACCGGCTATTCGACCCGGCTTGGGGAAGGTGGTGGTGTCGAGGGACGTTGTCTTGGATGAGGCGGCGGCCTAGAAGTGGGACACCACCACGCATGGGGAAGCAGAGGATTCCGGCGGCTTCACAAGGGACTTCGTTGTCGAGCAATTGGTGATCGGCGCTAGAACGGCGCAGAGGGAGGTGCATTCGAGCCGCCGAGGCGGAGGCGGTGGAGCCGCCAAGTCTGGTGGGGCAAGCTGGCATCACCGGCTCCCGTATTTTGCCGCAGCGGGGGACCCCAATGGCGGTGGAGTTTTCCACTCCGCCCGAGTGATATCCGAGTTCGTGGACGCTTCCACGATGGTGAGGAGGTGTGCTTCCGTCCGATGGACAACGTGATCGGGAAGCGAGGCGCCGAGGCGCGGCGCGCTTTCGATGACGATCCGCAGCTTTTGGCCGATGAGCGCAGGGAGCCAGCCACGTTCGCCGCTGTGGAGCGCGACGTGGCGTGGCATAAGGCATTTGGAAGGGATATGGTCCATCGAGGCCAACCGCACTGAGGCGATCCGATCCGCCGGCGGGATGCCTAGGGGCCGATTGGGCTCAAATGGGTCTTCAAGGTGAAGAAGGACGAGCGGGCGAGGTGGTGAAACACAAGGGGGGGGGCTCGTGGCCGAGGATTCGTGCGGCAGCGCGGGGGGTCGACTTCTGAGGAGGTTTTGCTCGTGAGTGGCGCCAAGATGGAGTCTCATGTAAGGCGGTTTGTTGCTCGCGTTGGCGGTGGCCAAGGATTGGTCGGTCCATCATCTTGACGTCAAGTCGGCGTTCCTCAATGGCGACCTAGCGGAGGAGGTCTACGTGTGGTAGGCTCTAGGATTTGCAGTGAAGGGAGCAAAGCACAAGGTGCTGCGGCTCCGCAAGGCGCTCTATGGGTTGCGCTAAGCACCGCGGGCGTGGAACACCAAGCTCGATGCCACCATGGTAGAGCTCGGGTTCATGCGGTGTGCGACGAGAGCACGCCTTGTACACCCGACGATGGGGGAATGAGCAACTCATCATCGAGGTGTACGTCGAAGATTTGATCATGACCGGGGCATGACCGAGGGACATTGACGCCTTCAAGGAGGAGATGGCGGCGCAGTTCCAGATGAGCGACCTCGGCAAAGACCGTCGTACTATCTCGACATTGAGGTAAAAACAGGGGGGAAGGGAGAAGGTGGAGCGGGCCGTGATGATGGGCTACCAACCCATGGCGACGCAAATGGAGGAGAGGGTCAAGCTGTCGAAGAACAGCACGGTGGCGAGGGTGGACGCGACGCGCTACCGGATTATCGTCGGCAGGCTGCGGTGGCTCACTCACACTCGGCCGGACATCTCGATCGCCGTTGGATATGTGAGCCGGTTTCTAGAAGACCCGTGGGAGGACCATTGGACGGCGGCGCTGTTGCGCTACATCCAGGGGCACTGGACATGGGTGTCGTATTCCCCAGTGGGCGGCGGCTTCAGCGGTGGCGGTGTTCAGCGCGTCGCCGCCCAAGGCCAAGGTGGGTGAGCAAGGGCTCACGGCTTACATTGATATGGACATGGCTGGAGATGTGGATGGACGGCGGAGCACGTCAGGCATGCTTGTCTTCCTTGGGTCCGCACTGGGGCCTGTCAATCGCTGAAGCAGAAGATGATGGCGTTGTCTACTTGCGAGGTAGAGTATGTGGTAGTGGCCACTGCGGCGTGCCAAGTTGTGTGGCTGCGCTGGCTGTTGGGTGAGCTCACCAGCATTGAAGGTGGACAACCAGCGGCCATTGCGCTGGCAAAGAACCCCGTCCTCCACGCCGAAGCATGCACATCGATGTGAAGTTCCACTTCCTTCGCGGACTGCGTCGATGGAGGACACCTCGTCATCGAAGTTCGCCGACACCGAAAGTGGCAACTTGCTGACATCCTCACCAAGCCGCTTGGACGCCTTCGGTTCATGGAGCTACGAGGCATGATCGGCATGTATGAGGTCAAGGCTTCAGGTTAGCAGCAGGATTAGGGGAAGATTGAAAGGTAATCTGCTGCTACCCTTGTATAGTTTGCTGCACCTTCTAGAAAGTTGCTAGGAAAGCCACTAGGGCTGTAGGAAGTTGCTAGGAAAGCCACACACTAGGGCTGGTTTAGTAGGAGACTTGACTCAGGTCAAGGTCTTCCCTTTGGGAAGTTTCCAGGAAAGCCACTAGGGCTGAAACTTGTAGTCATTTTTAGCTATAAATAGAAAGGCAAAGGCACCAGCCAAAGGCAGCTCATTTGCCCCAACATTCAGAGTGTTCAGTTCTCTGCCACTGCTGGAACCGAGAGTGTGAGTGTGTGTGTGAAGATCTTGGCTCTTCTTCTACTTTTGTTCAGGGATCAGGGAGGAGGAACACTTTGGTGCTGCTGGTTGCAGGGAGTAACAGGTAGTGTTGTGCGCTAGTAATTCTGCCAAATATGTACTTTCCATGTTGGAAGTTGTTACCATGCTTCGAAACATCGAGGACCTGCGGCAATAGAGGAGCAACAGTGGATTCTCATCATCCTTGAATATAGTTTTGGAGGAATCTATATAACAATGACTTATGAACCGTTTTTCCTTTTTTTTTCTTGAATGCGTGGGAGATATGCGTATGTCATGATATTAAGAAGAAAATAATAGGATAAGACTATACATGAGGCCATACAAAACAGCACTAAAATAGTAAATACATGCTTTTCGACATATGGAATACAAAGGAAACAATCCATACTAGAAATCAGTCCACATTAAGAATAAATCTTTTCCTATAGGCGCAGTTAATGTTTTTTCCCAGTCTTGTATGGAGATAATGATAATATATGTGATAATAGTATTGTAAACACCACAGAATGATCGTTAAAAAAATAAGAACAAATAAATTATTTTACATTAGCTGTTAAGGCTTATCTAAATATATTTTGCACACCACTGTATCTTATTGCTTTGTCATTTTTATTAGTTAAAAAGAAATGGGTTTTGTTGGATTGATCTTTCCAGAATACTATTTTGATGTGCCCTATGTATAGCTAGCTAGCTTTTGCAACTATTATTCAAGCAGCTTTGGAAATATCGTGAGCCACGATCTCCATCCAAGCAGCATTGGGGTTACAGTCAGACATCGTCTTTTGCACTCAGATTTTAAGCATCATTAACTGAAAGTCTTATGTTCAGCTCATAATGATCTATATTAACCCAAATCAACCTCACTACCATTGATTACCATGGCCACCACACCAGAGGAATTCTTCATCAAGGATCTTCTGGAGCAGCCACCAGCATCCCCACCAGTCTTCCCCGTCCTTCACCAGAGCCCCAATGGCAGCAGTGAGGGCCAGCACCATGTCCCCTAATGGGATGATGCTCTCTTACGTCTCACACTTGCTCATGGGTGATGACATCGATGATGAACTCGATGATCACCCTGCGCTACTCCAGGTGCAACAGTGCTTTGCTTGTATCCTGTCCTCCCCTTCCCTTGGTATTAACACTAGCAACTGTGAGGGGCCCAACGATTTCATGCATGGAGGCCATGGTGATAAAAGTGCGCTCAATTTGCCCTTATCCAAGGGTACTATTATTGGGGAGTCCTTGAATGATATGGAAGAAACCAACTTGGCCTTACCCAAAGACAATATCAGAAGCGATGAGGTGGTGAATCAAATCAAAGAAAGCAACATTATTGATAGTTGGGTCGAGAAAAGGTACCATAAGACTCACCTTCTAGAGGAGGAGGTAAGTACTACCAATATAGTTGTGATGTTGATCAAGGACCTAGAGGAGAAACGTGGCAGCGAGATCCTTGGCAAAATCATGTTGCATGCCTATGAGACATGCATCAAAGGGCATGGAGTGTGTCGCCATTGACGTGGAGAAGAGAAGTAGGAAGAGCAGGAGGATCAAAGGGGCAAGGAACAATATGGTCGACATACGTAGGTTGTTGATCTCTTGTGCGCAGGCTCTTACAGCGGATGATCACATGACAGCGCATGAGCTACTGAAGCAGATCAAGCAACATGCTTCAGCAACAGGGGACGCCACCCAACGGTTAGCTTATTATTTCGCCAAGGGGCTAGAAGCACGGATACTAGGCACAGGGAGCCAGCTTTGGCAGTTGTTTATGTTAGAGTACCCCTCTGCTGGGGAGCTCCTCAAGGCCTACATCCTTTACTCCGAAGCTTGTTGCTTCATCAATGTGACATTCATTTTTTCAGCAATGACCATCATGCAGGCTATGGTAGGTAAAAGCAGGTTGCATATCGTGGATTATGGTACACGATTGGGGTTTCATTGGGCAGGCTTGCTCCGCTTGCTGGCTAGTAAGAAAGGCGGTCTGCCAGAAGTGAAGATCACTGCCATACACCGCCCCACTCCTATTTGCTTGCCAGGTGAGAACATTGAGAAAGTAGGCTACCGGCTCATGAATTTTGCCAATGAGCTTGGCTTTCCTTCATTCAAGTTCCATGCAATCACAAAAAACTGGGAGGATACCTCTATTGTGGACTTGCATAGAGACGCTGATGAGGTGTTCATTGTTACTGACCTATTTAGTTTCAGCATCTTGATGGAAGAGAGCATATTCTTTGATGATCCAAGCCCAAGGGATACTGTCCTCAATAACATCAAGAAGATGAGGCCAGATGTATTCATTCAGAGCATTATGAATCGTTCATATGGTGCCTCCTTCTTGTCACGGTTTCGAGAGACACTCTTCTATTACATGGCATTGTTTGACATGCTGGACACCACCATTCCAAGGGAGAGTAAATCTCGATTGGTGTTCGAGAAAGCCATTCTTGGTTGTTATGTTTTTAATGGCATTTCTTGTGAAGGCACGGATCTAGTGGAACGCCCTGAGAAATATAGACAATGGCAAACAAGAAACCAACGAGCTGGCCTAAGGCAGCTGCCATTGAAACCAAGCATTGTGAACGTAGTCGAAGATGAGGTCCTGAAGCGTTACCACAAGGACTTTATGATTTGCCAGGATGGCCAATGGCTTCTGCAAGGATGGATGGGGCGCGTCCTCTCTGCCCACACGACGTGGGTTACAAACGAAGAGGCCTCTTCTGGATGAAACTGAAGAATATAGCTTCACCTTCAAATCCTCTCTATTTAGAATAAAGATATTTTCGACCTCATGGACATAGCCACGAAAGCTGAAACTATCCAGCATTCTCGTCATCTACTAGGCTGGTGCAGTTTTCGTCCATAGTCCTGAGGAGTGAGGAGCTGAGGTTCCATTTCTTCTAGGAGTTCAATTCAATATCTTGGGGTCCACGTTCTCTCGAGAGTTGCGTGACACTTGTGACATACAACTAATGATATGTTTTTAACTACACAATTCCAAATCTTATATTTTAGATTTGATACTCCAAATGATGCCAAATGCAAAAGGTTGGTTGCTCCAGCTGGTCGTAACATGTGTCTTTGGCACAAATGTAAAAATGTAAAAGTATAGCATAGTGATCATGAGCAAGTGGTGTAGGTGTGTGTGCATGCATGTACGTTGTGTATGGCTATGTTGGCCTAACTCTCCATCTCTTAATGCAAATTATGCAATGATATGTGGTCCTCCTGCATATTCGAGAAAGAACTCTTTGATCTCGACAATTTTCATACAAAGCTTATCTTGATCCAATCTCACATGAAAAAATTATGATTTTTTTTTTGTGCAATAGAAGTTCAAGCCACTAACTGATCGTAATAAATAAACTATCAATGGCTACAACCGGTGGTGATAGGCAGCCTATCTTATTGCTGGTTGTAACTAGCCACAAACCAACTATGTCAGTTGTACTATTACTGCCGGTTGAAGCGACGAACCAGCAGTAATAGTCCAACTATGATATCAAGTTCTGTTGTAAGGTTTGGAGAAGAATATCATTCTCTTGAGCCATAAGCTCCAAGCAATGCACCATTTAGCTGCTCCTTATGAGGCACAAGTACACATGGAACTGTGGATACAGATGATTGGGCAGTTTGCCCACTCATAGCATCTCATAATTTTTGTATTGAACATACTAAAAACGACCTTACAAACTCTGAACTATTGTTTTTCTTTTATTTCTTTCTTAAACACGATGGAGAGCTATATATTATTGTACTTAAAAAAAAAAGGTAACAAGCGCCCATGCAAAACCACACCAGTACACAACGCTAGGATCTAAAACAAAAAGACACGCCTTTGATGTACAAAGAAACGATCCGGTCTAGAAATCAGTCCACATATTCATAACTAATGTTTTCCTGTATGGAGATATTGATAATTGGTAGTATATGTGATAATGAGCTGTTTCTGTACAACTTCTATGTATGTTGATTATAAGCAAAAATAAATTGAAACCAAAAGCTAAACTGTACGTTTTTCACAGCCTTGCGTGGCCACGTTTGTTCCATGGCACCTATTTGTAATAAAACATGAAAATTGGATCAGACCAACTTATTTTGACTGCTATTTTTGTTTTATTTGATTTGAAAAACACTTTTTACAGTTCTACCAAACATGGCCAACAGTATTGTAAACACCGCTGAGAGATCATTACGACAAATAAAATATCTTGTGCATCGGTGCATGGCAGTGTGTAAGCGGTTCCTTTCATGGCGTCTGTTTCCAGCAGAGCCCATTAGTCTCAGAGCTGATCGGCGTGTACTTATTTTCCATACCTAATATTGTTTAGCTCAATAGATGCTGTAGTGTTTGCATTTCATGTCTGTGCTTCATTTTTCTTACACGTTTTCAAACAATTCTATAAACACCTAACAAAGCTGTTTATACTGCTAGCTGGCGTTCAAACTCTGCTCCTCTATTTCTCTGTTTTTCTGTTCACTATTTACGTTGGCCTGTGAAGGCTTGTTTAAATATGTTTTGCATCACATAGTTATCTCTTCTTGCTTTGTCATTTTGACTTGGTACAAGAATTGGGGCTTGTTACGACGATCTTTCCAAAACATTATTTCGATGTGCCCTGTGTATAGCTAGCTTTTGCAACCATTATCCAAGCAGCATTGGAAATCTCGTGAGCCATGTTGTCTCCATCCAAGCAACATTGGGGTTACAGACAGCCATCGTCTTTTGCTCTCCTGATTGAAGGGATAATAAATTAGAAGTTTTGTTTTCTTCCTAGTATGACATATATTAATCAATAGCTATTGTGCACAACACTACCATTGATCACCATGGCCACCACACCAGAGGAATTCTTCAACAAGGCTCTCATGGAGCAGCCACCATCATCCCCACCTGTCTTCATTGACCTTCCCCACATGCCCAATGTTAGCTATGAGATCCGACATGGTGTCCCTAACAATGACATGATGCTCCCTTACATTTCACGCATGCTCATGGAGGATAACGTTCACAATGAGCTCAATGATCACCCTGCGCTACTACAGGTGCAACAGCCCTTTGCTCAAATCCTCTCCTCCCCTTCCTTTGGCACTAACACCAACAACGTCGAGGGGCTGAACGATTTGTTGCTTGAAGGCCATGGTGATGAAAGCGCACTGAATTCTCCCTTATCCAAGGTCACACATGTTGTGGGAGCATCCTTGAAGGACAAGGAAGAAGACAACATGCTCTTTCCCAAGAACAGCAACATCAGAAGGGATGATCTGGTGAATAAAGATCACCTTCTAGAGGAGGACGTAAGAGCTGCTAGCAAAGTTGTGATGATGATCAATGAGCTAGAGGATAAATGTGGCAACGAGATGCTTGACAAAATGATGTCGGATGCCTATGAGACATGCATCAAGGGCATGGAGCATGTCACCATTGACAATACTGATGTGGAGAAGGGAAACAAGAAAAAAGGGAGGATCAAAGTGGCGAGGGACATACGCAGGTTGCTGATCTCTTGTGCGCAGGCTTTGACGGCGGATGATCACATGAAAGCGCGTGAGCTATTGAAGCAGATCAAGCAACATGCTTTAGCAACAGGGGATGCCACCCAACGGTTGTCTCATTGTTTCGCCAAGGGGATCGAGGCGCGGATGCTAGGCATAGGGAGCCCGCTTTGGCAATTTCATATGTTAGGGTGCCCCTCAACTGTTGAGATCCTTAAGGTCTACATCCTTTACTCTGAAGCTTGTTGCTTCATCAACGTGACATTCATTTTTTTAGCAATCACCATCATGCAGGCCATGGTAGGTAAGAAAAGGTTGCATATCGTGGATTATGGTATGCGTTTCGCGTTTCATTGGGCAAGCTTGCTCCGCTTGTTGGCGAGTAAATAAGACAGCCTACCAGAGGTGAAGATCACTGCCATAGCTCGCCCCCAGCCTATTTGCTATCCAGGTGATGAGCAGATTGAGAAAATAGGTTGTTGGCTCATGAATTGTGCCGATGAGCTTGGCTTGCCTTCATTCAAGTTCTACACAATCAACAAAAACTGGGAGGATACTTCTATTGTGGACATGCAAATAGATGCTGATGAGGTCCTCATTGTGGTTGACCTCTATAGTTTCAGCTTCTTGAAGGAAGAGAGCATATTCTTTTGATGCTCCAAGCCATAGGGATACTGTCCTCAATAACATAAAGGAGATGAAGCCAGATGTCTTCATCCAGAATGTTACGAATCGTTCATATGGCTCCACCTTCTTGTCACGGTTTCGAGAGACACTCTTCTATTACATGGCACTATTTGACATGTTGGACAGAACCATCACAAGGGAGAGTAAATCTCGATTGTTAATGGAGAAATTCTATCTTGGACGTCATGTTCTTAATGGCATTTCCTGTGAAGGCATGGACCTAGTGGAACGCCCTGAGAAATATAGACAATGGCAGTCAAGAAACCAACGAGTAGGTCTGGTGCAGTTGCCACTGAAATCAAGCATTGTGAAGGTAGTGAAAGATGAGGTCATGAAGCATTACCACAAAGACTTTATGATCTCCCAAGATGGACAATGGCTTCTGCAAGGATGGATGGGGCGTGTCGTCTTTGCCCACACGACATGGGTTGCAAATGAAGAGGCATCTTCTTGACGAAGCTGAATGGCAGTGTAGGGTGATAAACAACTCTCTCTTTTAGACCAATGACCTTTTGGACCTCCTTACAAGATATGTTTGCTAGAAACAAAAATCAGTCTCAAATATGTTTTATGAAAACAAATATGTTTACTGGGATATCAATACCAGCATACAAGATCAGAATAAAAATTTACCGACATCAAGTAGAGAACAAAGCAATCTCTCTAACCTGATAGATAAGCCTAGTGCTCATCCCTTGCGTCTTGCTTTTCTGCAATTTGCTTTTGGCATTAGGAATATGCTCAGCATCCACGTTAATGGTTAGGAGATATGTTGGAGCAGGTAGAAAGTAGAAGAGATGCCCTCTGCCTATAACAATAGAGGCTATTGCATTTTAATTCAATCCAAGAGGCCAAGGGCCAAGATGCCCTCTAGGCTTCCCCCAATCTGAAAATGAGATCCATTAGGGCCACCACAGCCTCCCTCTAAGGGCATGTACAACTGCGCTGTAAACACCGTCTATGTGCGGTATATTTTACAAAAGCAACCCCTGCTGCTGAGAGCACTCCCAATGCAGACTCTATCATAGTTTCTATCCTCATTTATTACCCCTCTATTTATTGCTTTTTGCTGATGTGGTGATGTATTTATTGGAGATAGAGAGGAAAAACACAAGAAACCAGGTCTAACTAAGAAACCAAGTCTTCACAAAACCAAGACAATCTATGAGAGTG
This sequence comes from Hyparrhenia diplandra, assembly GCA_015847255.1. NCBI lineage: Eukaryota > Viridiplantae > Streptophyta > Magnoliopsida > Poales > Poaceae > Hyparrhenia > Hyparrhenia diplandra. Next base: position 1,892,238 of record JADLZK010008369.1, read on the forward strand.
ATAAGTGGGCCATGTGACATGATGATAGAAAATTGCATTGTGGAAGATAGTTTCTTGACACAATGTCAAGACTATAGAAACCATGATAGTTTCTAGCATTGTGAGTGCCCCGAGGAGACGAGCCCACCCCGTCATTTGACGCAGACGACGAGCGTGGCTCATGGTCCAAGGAGTGTCGCCCGTATAGAGTCGCGTTGTATGGGGGTAGGCTATCCAGTCGAATTTAACTGGAGGATCTAGTATGGTATGGGTGCGCAGTAAGAAGTCGTGGGCGCGCTGGGGATGCCGGGCAGTCAAGCCTTGTTCGGGCCGCATGCATCGAGCTGCCGCCGGACCTCCATGCGCGAAGTCCTTTGCCAAGCTGCCACGCCGCGAGCCGTCGCCGTCCACAAAGCTGCGCGAGCCGCCGCCGCCCACAAGATGCCATGCCGCCGATCTGCCATGCACGAAGCCGCTTGCAAGCTCGGCTTGCCGATTTAAAGAGCACCGACAAAGACGAAGAAGCTTGCAAGCTCGCTTGCCATGCCATGCGACGGACATACTTTCGATGCCAGTCTTGCAAGCTGCCATAGTAACATGTTTGTCCTGTGTTGATTTTTGTTTGAGTGTTTATTACTGAATTGGAATGGCATTTGAGACATACTTTTGTGATCAATTAGGCACACAATGATATATAGAAATCAAATTTGTACTTGATCAAGGCTATATGAAAGCATTAAATTGCTTACAGAGACATAGTCAAATAGACATTCCATTGCCGCGATCTGTCTACTTAGTTGTATGTGTGCCAGATTTCAAGAACATAGAGGCGACCCCCTGTACGTGGGTTACACGCCCTAAGCATTCTAAGTAAAGATAAAGAAAAAGAAAAGCATGGATGCAGCCAAGAAAGTTTGAACTTGTCATCCATGGGCGTCAAGCCAGGGAAAGACCGATCCTCATCTCATTTTTTCTCGAGCCAGGCTAGGACCTCCAAAGTGGCTTAGCTTGGCCTGGCTTGCGTATCACAATACAAAACAAGTAGAAGAACAAAGCAATTTCTCTAACTTGATAGATAAGCCTAGTGCTCGGCCTTTGTGTCTTGCTTTTCTGCAATTTACTTTTGGCATTAGGAATATGCTCAGCATCCACGTTAATGGTTAGGAGATATGTTGGAGCAGGTAGAAAGTAGAAGAGATGCCCTCTGCCTATAACAATAGAGGCTATTGCATTTTAATTCAATCCAAGAGGCCAATGGCCAAGATGCCCTCTAGGCTTTCCCCAATCTGATTCTGAGATCCATTAGGGCCAACACAACCTCCCTCTAAGCATTCTAAGTAAAGATAAAGAAAAAGAAAAGCATGGATGCAGCCGAGAAAGTATGAACTTATCATCCACGGGCGTCAAGCCAGGCCAGGGGAAAGACCGATCCTCATATTTTTTTTTTTTCTGGAGCTAGGCCAGGACCTCCAAAGTGGCTCAGCTGGGCCGGGCTACAGCATAGTTGCGTATTACTATACAAAAAAGAAGGGAATGAGAGCCCTTACAAAGCAACACCAATACCCACCGCTAGGATCTAAAATAGAAAAAGACACGCCTTTGATGTAGAAAGAAAATGATCCTTACTAGAAATCAGTCCACGTTCAAAACTAATGTTGTCCTATACACATGGCTAACGTTTTTCCCATAGTATTGTGTGAAGAGAATGATATTATATGAAAGCCAAACTGTATGTTTTCTTTACATCTTTTTGTGACAACACTTTTGTACATCGCACCTATTTGTAGTAAAATGCAGAAATTGGACCAGACAACAAGTTTATTTTGACCGGTACCTTGATTTTATCTGAAAAGTATTTTTTTTTACCATTCTACCAAACAGCACCAACAGAATTGTAGACACCACATAGAGATCGTTACAACTTACAACAAGTAAAATATCTTTTCCATCAGTTGGCATCGGTTTCCTGCAGAGCGCCAGAACCCATCAGTCTCATAACTGATCGGCGCTTACTCATTTCTATACTAACTAATGTTACATAGCTCAATAGTCAGCTTCTTGAATATTGGCATTTCATGTTCGTGCTTCATTTGCTTTCACATTTTCTAACAATTATAATAAAATTATAAAACACCTAACCATGTTGCTTATTGCTGGCGTTCAAACTCTGCTTCTCTATTTTCCTTTTTTTCCTATTCACTATTACTTACGTTAGCTGTGAATGCTTATACATTTAAGTATGTTTTGCATCAGACAAATGTATCTTGTTGCTTTGTTATTTTCACTAGGTGAAGGAAATGGGGCTGGCTACGATGATCTTTCCAAAATATTATTTTGATGTGTCCTATGTATAGCTAGTTTTTGCAACCATCATCCAAGCAGCATTAGAAATATCGTGAGCTATGTTGTCCCCATCCAAACAGCATTGGGGTTACCGTCAGCCATTGTATTTTGCACTCTATTTGTAGAGATCATTAACCAAAAGTCTTATGTTCTTCTCCTTATGATATGCATTATAACCAAAACAACCACCACCACACTACAATTGATCACCATGGCCACCACACCGGAGGAATTCTTCATCAAGGATCTTATGGAGCAGCCACCAGCATCCCCACCAGTCTTCCTTGACCTTCCCCAGAAGCCCAATATCAGCAATGATGTCCGGCATCATGTCCCTAACAATGACATGATGCTCCCTTACATCTCACGCATGCTCATGCAGGACGACGTTGACGATGAGCTCAACGATCACCCTGCGCTACTCCAGGTGCAGCAGCCCTTTGTTCAGATCCTATCCTCCCCTTCCCTTGGCACTAACATCAACAACTACAAGGAGACCAAAGAATTCTTGCATAAAGGTCATGGTGATGAAAGTGCCCTCAATTCGCCTTTATCCAAGGGCACATGTGTGGTGGGCGCATCCTTGAAGGGCATGGAAGAAGAAGCCAACGTTCTCCTACCCAATGACAACTTTAGAAGGGATGAACTAGTGAATCAAATCAAAGAAACAAAGAATGAGGATCACCTTCTAGAGGAGGAGGTAACAACTTCCAACAAAGTTGTGATGATGATCAGTGGGCTAGAGGAGAAATATGTCAATGCGCTTGACAAAATGATGTTGCATGCTTATGAGACATGCATCAAGGGCATGCAGCATGTCACAATTAACAGTATTGACGTGCGGAAGAGAAACAGGAATAGTGGGAGGATCAAAGCGGTAAGGAACAATACGGTCGACATACGCAAGTTGTTGACCTCTTGTGTGCAGGCTCTAGCAACAGGCGATCACATGTTAGCGCCTGAACTACTGAACCAGGTCAAGCTATATGGTTCAACAACTGGGAATGGCATGCAACGGCTAGCTCATTATTTTGCCAAGGGGCTAGAGGCACGGATAATGGGCACAGGGGAGACAGCTTTGGCAAGTGCTTATGTTAGAGCCCCCTCTGCTGTGGAGCTCCTTGGGGCCTTCAACCATTACTCTGAAGCTTGCTGCTTCATCAATGTGGCATTCATTTTTTTCAGCAGCGACCATCATCCAGGCTATGGCAAGTAATAAGGGTAGGTTGCATATTGTGGATTATGGTACACGTTTGGGATTTCAATGGGCAGGCTTGCTCCGCTTGTTGGCTTGTAAGGAAGGAGGTATGCCAGAGGTGAAGTTTACTGCCATTGCCCACCCCATGCCTATTTGGAACTCAGCTGAGCAGATTGAGAAAATTGGCCACCGGCTCATGAAATGTGCCCATGAGCTTGGCTTTCCTTCATTCAAATTCCACACAATCACAAAAAACTGGGATTGCACTTCTATCTTGGACTTGAATAGAGATGATGACGAGGTGCTTGTTGTGATTGACCTCTTTAGTTTCAGCATCTTGATGGAAGAGAGCATATTCTTTGATGATCCAAGCCCTAGGGATATTGTCCTAAATAACATCAAGAAGATGAGGCCTGATGTATTCATCCAGAACATTAATAATCATTCATATGGTTCCTCCTTCTTGTCACGGTTTCGGGAGGCACTCTTCTATTACATGGCACTGTTTGACATGTTGGATGCAACCATCCCAAGGGAGAATCAATCTCGAATGGTATTTGAGGAAGCCATTCTTGGATGTTATGTGTTTAATAACATTTCTTGTGAAGGCTTGGACCTAGTGGAACACCCTGAGAAATATAGCCATTGGCAGATAAGAAATAAACGAGCAGGCCTAAGGCAACTACCACTAAAATCATGCATTGTGAAGGTAGTGAAAAGACGAAGTCATGAAGCATTACCACAAAGACTTTTATGATTTGCCAGGATGGCCAATGGCTTCTGCAAGGATGGATGGGGCGTATCCTTTATGCTCACACGACATGGGTTGCAGACGAAGAGGCCCCTTCTTGATGAAGCTGAATGACATGGCATTTCATTCAACAGCGCTTTATTTAGACCAAAGACATTTTGGACCTCCTTACAAGATATGTTTGCTGGATACAAAAATCAGTCGCAGTTGTTTTTGAAAAAAAATGTTTACTAGGGTACCAGCTTACAAGAACAGTATCAAAAAGTTTACCGACATCTAGCAGAGAAAGAAACACTCTTACACTCTCTAACCTCCCTCTAACTTTAAGCGTTCTAAGTAAATAAAAAAAAAGAAAAGTATGGATGGAGCCAAGAAAGTTTGAACTATCTTGCATTTTTATCATCCACATTCTTGGCTGACAGCTGCAGTATCAATTGTAACCTTTATCGCCCAGTTTTGGAGCCAAATTAAAGCGGTTACATTTCTTCTGTAGAGAAATTAATGAATGATCCACTACTATGACATCAGTAGAAGATATTGTTACGTTTTGAAAACAAGATCATTTCTTGCGAGCCATAAACTCCAAGCAATGCACCACTCAGCAGATCTCTTTGTACTACACACGTACATGTGGAATTGTGGATGCAATTGATTGGACAGTTTGCTCACTCAGAGCTATGTCCGTCTCACATTCATGAATAAATGGTGTTGTAACATATACTGTATTCAGGCACTCTCTATGTGGACAGCATGCTGTTGCCATTGTTGATGTATTTGTGACTCCGAGTTGTCTCAACTGACCAGCTGGCATCTTTGGTCATGGTTTTGATAAAGTCATGGTGTTCAGAGATGAAGTTAGAGCGAAATTATATAAGTTATTTATTTATATAAGTTATTTTGTCGATAAAATAATAAGTTATTTATTGATAAATAATAAGTTGAGACCAAAAGCCAAAACGGTATGCTTTTTACAGCTTTTTCTGGCCACGATTTCCCAATGACACCTATTTGTAATAAAACACCTATTTTTGTTTTATTTGAAAAGCATTTTTTGATCGTTCTATAGGAAACATGGCCAACATTATTGTAAACACCGCATAGAGGTTGTTACAACTAATAAAATATCTTTTGCATTGCGTCGATGCATGTCAGTGAGTTCCTTTCAAGGCGTCTCTTTCCAGCAGAGCTCAATAGTCACATAGGTGATTGCTGCATACTAATGTTCACTAGGTTAAATTAAAAAATAGCGCATGTTACAATGATATTTCAAAATATTATTTTTGTTGTGTCCCGTGTATCGTATATCTTTGGCAACCATTATCCAAGCAGCATTGGAAATATCGCTAGCCATCGTCTCTAGCGTCCAAGCAGCATCAGGTTTAGAGCCCAGCCATTGTCTCTAGCGTCCAAGCAGCATCGTCTACAGCTCCTGCCTGTAGGAATCATGAACCAAAAGTGTGTATATATAATATATACATCTCAGTATGGTATATGTTAACCAAATGCTGCTGTGCCACCAATTGCCAAGCCCCAATACCATTGATCATCACCATGGCCACCACACCGGAGGAATTTTTGTAAAGGATTTCATGGAGCAGCCACCAGCATCCCCACCAGTCTTCCTTGACCTTCCCCACAAGCTCAATGCCAGCAATGAGGTCCGTCATCATCTCCCTAACAACAATGACATGATGCTGCCTTACATCTCACACATGCTCATGGAGGATGTCATTGACGATGAGCCCAATGATCACCCTGCGCTACTCCAGGTGCAGCAGCCCTTTGTACAAATCCTCCACTCCCCTTTCCTTCAATGCTAATACTGACTATAGGGAGGGGCCGAACAATTTCTTGCATAAAAGCCATGGTGATGAAAAGAGCGCTCAATTTGCCCTTGTCCAAGGGTGCATATATGGTGGGGGCATCCTTGGAGTTCATGGAACAAACCAACATGTTCTTGCCCAAAGACAATAACATTACAAAGGCCGAGCAGATGAATCATTAAATCAGGGAAGGCAACATTAGTAGGATGAAAAAAAGGTACAATAGGGATCATCATCTAGATGAGGAGGTAAGAAGTACCAGCAGTGCTATGATGATGATCAAGGAGCCTGAGGAGAAATGTGGCAACAACATGCTCGACAAAATGATGTTGCATGCCTATGAAACATGCACCATTCACATGCAACATGTCACCATGGACAAAAGAGGCACAAAAAAAAGAAACAAGAAGAGTGGAAGGATCAAATCGGTGAGAAACAATATGGTCGACATTGGCACAATGTTGACCTCTTGTGCGCAGGTGCTGGCATCGAACGATCACATGACAGCGCGTGAGCTACTTATGCAAATCAAGCAACATGCTTCAGCAACAGGGGATGCCACCCAACGGCTAGCTCATTGTTTCACCAAGGGGCTAGAGGCACGCATAGAAGCCAATGGGAGCCAGATTTGGCAGTTGCTTATGTTAGAGCACCCCTCGGTTGTGGAGTTCCTCAAAGCCTACAACCTTTACACTAAAGCTTGTTGCTTCCTCAATGTGACATTCATTTTCACAACAATGACCATCATGCAGACCATAGTGGGTAAGAGCAGGTTGCATATTGTCGATTATGGTATGCGTTATGGATTCCAATGGGCAGGCTTGCTCCACTTGCTAGCAAGGAAAGAAGCGACCCGCCGGGAGGTGAAGTTAACCGCCATAACCCGCCCCAATCCTGAAGACTACCCAAGTGAGCAGATTGAGAAAATAGGTTGTTGGCACATGAAATGTCCCGATGAGATTGGCCTGCCTTTGTTCAAGTTCCACACAATCATGAGAAAATGGGAAGATATTTCCATCATGGACTTGCACACAAATGTTGATGAGGTGCTTGTCGTGATTGACCTCTTCAGTTTGAGCATCTTGATGGAAGAGAGCATATTCTTCGATTCTCCAAGCCCTAGGGATATTGTCCTCAATAACATCAAGAAGATGAGGCCAGATGTATTCATCCAAAGCATTATCAATCGTTCATGTGGTACATCCTTCTTGTCACGGTTTAGGGAGATGCTCTCCTTTCATATGCCACTGTTTGACATGTTGGGACTTAACCATCCCAAGGGAGAGTAAGTCTCGATCGGTGCTGGAGGAAGTCCTCCTAGGACATTATTTTTTTTAATGACATTTCTTGCGAATGCATGGACCTAGTGGAATGCCATGAAAAATACAAACAATGGCAGACAAGAAACAAACATGCAGGCCTATAAAGTCAGCTGCCACTACAATCAAGCATTGTAAGGCAAGTGGAAGGCGAGGTCATCAAGCATTACCACAAAGACTTTATGATATGCCGGGATGGCCAATGGCTTCTTCAAGGATGGATGGGGTGTGTCCTCTTAGGCCACACAACATGGGTAGCAGAATGATATTTAGCATGTGTTTAATAGCTCTCTATTTAGAATAAAGACCATACCTTTTTGATTCACTTTAATGAAAAAAAACAAGAATGTTTAATTTGCTGGGATACTAGCTTACTACAATATTAGATTGGGAAGTTTACTGCCATGATGTGGGAAAGCTTTCCCTCTAAGCTCATTCTAAGAATTCTATGCAAACTAGTATCACGCCCGTGTGTTGCTACGGGATATTAAGTTTTTTACAAAAAAACAAATGGATCGCATGAGAAGATAACAATATTGTTAAACAAAATAGTGACATTAAGCTAATATTTAATTCAAAGCGCAAAGTTGGTGCAAAATTGTCCAACTCTACGAGCAGAGTTGAATCCCAACAACCTAGGCGTCGCAGGCGCCGACGGAGCGAGAGATCACCGCTCGGCTCCTCCTAATGCTTTCGATGGCGGGTCCACCGGCGTGGGCAGCATAGGGTAGTTTCGCGAGAAGCTCATGTTGCAGTAGTCCCCGCCTCTTGGCCGTAGATGTTGTGCGACTTGCCCGGCGAGAGGAAGGCGGGAGTGTTGCCAATCTCCACGAGTGCACGCTATCCAAGTCCATTCAGTTAGAGATGAGCTCGCCCTCGCTCGGCATGTCGATGCCGTAGGCGGGAGCCCACCACGGGCGACCTCGCGTCGCATCTATATCTCCAGCGTCCGGCGTCACGGAGGAGCCGCACGATCTTGCTCGTGGTAGTGCAGCGCGCGCGGTAGTCGTCCACGACCACAACGCTCTTTCCGGTGATGGCGCGCGCGCCGCGAGGGTGAGCCGGCTTCACGGCGAGGAGTCGGTCGCTGCGTCGGCTAGCGAATGAGGCCCCCTGGAACTCGAGCCCGGCCGCTCTTTCCGGTGAGGACGCCGGTGAATGAGGCCCTCCCGGAACTCGAGCCCGGCAGCGGAACCGGCGCGGGAAGCCCAAGTTAGGCACCAAGATGGCGATGTCGGCGCCGGGCGGGGGGACTCTCGACGTGCCTACCGGCGGTGCGGCGCTCGTGGATGGCATGGGAGAACACCGAGTTGGGCAGCGAAGTAGATGTGCTCGAAGATGCGGGAGTGGCGGAAGAGACCGGCGGTGCGTCTCTTCTTTGCGGTTGGGAAACTATGGAGATTGGGTGCGCCACGGCGGGGCGCGCGGTGCGCGGTAGGGAGGGGGCGCGATCGCTATTGGGGCGGGCGTATATCGGCTTGTCGGCGGCTCGGGATCGAGCTCTTTGGCGGCGGGACAAGTAGGACCCGGGCGTCTCGGCGGTTAAGAAGAGCAGTGCCGCCGCGTGGCCTTGCGGAGGAGAGGAAACCGTGAGCTCGTTGCATGGGCGAATTTCTTGCGGGGGTCAAGATTTTTTGTGACATGATGGTTGCGGTGGGTGGAGGAAGGGATTGCGTGATCATTAGGGGAATTGCCGAGCGGGACGGGGCGAAGGATCACATGGGCACGGAGCGACGGGCGAGACTTGGATCGCGAGGGGTAGAGCGACCCGGCGAAGGGTTTTTACCGCCGCGATAAAAAACGTCTTATTTTCATATTTTTTATATTGTAGAGATTAGATCACCCTGTGATATTTACACCGATAAAACGTAACAATTATCACACTTACAAAATCTCGGCGTGATTGGAGGAGAACGGGGAGGAGATCGCATGCAGCGCGGGCCGCGTGGGCGATGGTAGGGCGGATGAGCGTATTTTTTTTAATTGATTGAATGATGCATTTTTTACAACAATTGAATGATGCATTACTTTCTTTTTTAGTTGATTGAATGATTTTGTGGTACAATAGGAAAGGAAGTGGTAGAAAAGGAAAGGAAGGAGAAATCTCGTGCATTGGTTGCCTTGTGTGGGGCGTTGACTTTCCTTTTTTTTTTTTTTTGCCTTCGCATGGCCGATGGAGGGCGTGGGCGCGGATCGCATGTAGGCGGATGGAAGTACCAAAACCAATATCGCACCAAAAGAAGTCTTACTTTTATTCTTTTTGCACTAGTGCCGAATTCTTTTTGCGTGGCGGACGGTTTGGGTTTTTGCGTGGCGACACGGTGCGCCCCGTCACCCCGAGAGGTCATGGTTAATCATGGCCTTTTGGCCACGCATATAAAGCCAAAAACATCCGTGGCGGCGGCATAACGCGCCCGCCACGCATAATCATATTAACGTGGGCGCCGGGCGCCTTGATTTACCATGGCCCGCCGTTATGTTGCCGCCATCGATTTTTAAAAAAATAAAAAATGAAATGCACACATAAGCACATATATATACATCGCTATCAATCCATACACACACACACACACATATATATATATAAGAAAGATAGGTACTCAAATATATATCATATATACACATATATATATACATCGATTCCGTTCAGTATCCACATGTTTCACCCGATCCATTCATTCATAACAAAGTACCGAAGTTAATTACAAGATCCATACATAATGTGTGAGCTAAAAGGTAACTGGATTAAGGTAATCCTTAAGCTCTAGCATTGAGTCCCATTTCCTTGGGGCCTCAAACTCCGGAAGCATCCCAACTCACTTTCCTCATTAAAGAAAGGCTGGCCTTCATGCACTACCTAGTCTAGAACAAACTTGCATATGTCTCCTAAATGCGCTTTGAACCGCATCTCATGGGTTGCCTTTTGTACTATCCCGTACCACTTCTTTTTGTACGTCCTTGAGTCTGTCGGTAGGCTGGTGGAGTACTTTTTGTAGGCCTTGAGGTACTCACGAGGCGAAGAAACCACACAAGTTTGTTTCATATGGTTGTTTGAGGCACTGCACACAATAAACCAATGTTAGTAGTAATATAGAAGCAATAGGAGGTCATACTAAGAAAAATTAGGTTTCATATACGTACCGGGAAATATCGTCGATTTTGAGTTTATCTCCATTGCGCTCCTTAGACTTCTCGGACCTTCGATCCCAGCTGTATCCGGATCCTTCAAGTACTCCTTATAAAGCTGCATGCGAAATGCACTATATTGTCAACGATGATATTCGACTCTAGTAATTGAATAAGGAGTTCATCACTTACAACGGCCCTCCCGTCACGAGGAAAGATCATGAAACAAATCCGGTGTCCTTGCATTGATATTCCATATTGGTGAGCCACCGAATACATCGATACCCCTTTGGCTTGACCTTTTTCATTGCTTTGCTATTACGTACTCTCGATAATTCCAACTTTTTATACGGAATTTGCTTTTCCTAGATCTTTTCTCTCTCCCTCTCCATCAAGTCCACCATATCCGGATGGTCCCTTTTTTCGATTAAAACCAATGATACGTCTCGAAAATGCGATGGAGAGAGGTAAAGAACACCATTGTTTAACTTCCTACTTGCATCGGCCATCAACCTACAAGGACATGTGGTTGTGGCATAGGTACCTTTGAAACAAAGAATCTATATGTGGATGCAAGGGACATGTGGAAGTAAAATTGCACTTACATAGCAAACAAGGTGACTTGGGCAGCGTCAAGGTCCCTATCGGACGAAATAGTCTCGACATGTCTTGAAATCAACGTTTAACTGGACATCGGTGTGGTAGTGGAAGTTCTCCTTAGGAAGAAGGACACGAAGCTATGCAATCCACGTTTTGTGCACTCTATATACCATGCATGGAACTTCCGAGCCTCCCAAAGCTCGACATCGATGATTTGGGCCTTAGGTATCATGAACTTCCCAAACTCGAGCAGTAGGGGCATTTGTCGAGAGATGAACGACATAAGGTGGGGATTTTGGCCTGCAAAAGTGGCGCTACAAATGTTAGCTTGGTTGCGAAAAGAAGTAGCTAATAACATATTACAACTTGTTGTTTGAGCGGGGCATACCTTTCAGACCGTATATTTATTAATTGGGGCCTCTCAGGTGATGCCTGCTTGTCGGTTACGACATCCTCTTCATCGAATGTCGGCTTCTTCGGTGGTGGAGGGCATTGGCTAGGTCCAGCTCCTTTCTCCTTCCTCGGCGCTTGAGGTGTTAGTGGTTGAAGACCTTGAGTGTAGATGGGTGTCTCGTCCCTACTCTCTCCTCGGGATCGCGGCCTTTGAGTTTTCCCCGATTGCTTCCTCGCCTATTGGCTGCCCCTCAGTGCGGCTCCTCGGTACCTGCTTTTGAAGGTCCGGCTCCTCAGGTGCCGGCTCCTCAAGTGGCGGCGGGTCCTTAGCCGGAGAGTCCTTGAACCATGAGGAGGGTCGTTGCCTCCACCGTCCCCACCATCATCATCATCAGAAGAAGAATCACCATAGGGGTCCGGCGGAGTACTCGGGGCCGTTCCCGTCTGTGGTGAACAGGACGGTGAACTCAATATAGACTTGTTCAGCACAATGTCCTCCTTGGGCCACAGTACATTATAACCGAGTAGTGACAAGAGTTTTGACCCCATTATGAGCGGGATACTCCATTTCGAAGTCTTCATAATCGGCGTCACGTACCCAATGTTGACTTCGGCACATTGCGGAGGGATCTCATGCACCGTACTCCTGCGCGGATCCGGGAGGATGTACCACCCCTCGGCCACTAGCTTCTTCGGCCCAACCTACCGGCAGGCACCATGAGTACGCACCATGTCAATTTAGTGATATCATCCATGGGGGTCCTAGTGGCCAACCGCATAGCTGCTAGAGTGGGCAGCGGCATACCAGCCTTGCGGAACATCGGTTCGGATTTCGACCATCCGGGGGTCATTGCTCGTGAAGGCCTCTTTGATGGACCGGGCGATCATTTGCTACAAGGCCTCATCACGGCCTTTCTGTCTCAAACCTTCCTTGTACCTTTGCCTCGTGTGATCTGAGGCAAACATCCGACCGCCATGAGTCCACCGTCGCCCAACTCTTCACGGAGATCATGCCGCAGCAGCGGCCGCGATGCTCGGGGTTTCCCAAGGCCAAGGTCGGCGCATCGTGTCCCGGCAAATCTCGAGGCTCCCGTTGTTCTTAGCAGCGGTGGCCTCTATGATGACCTTCTTGACCTCCTTGATCGAGGGCGCGGTGCGGGCCTCGGCTTCTTGGGCTTGTGGCCGTAGAGGAAGTCCGGGTCCTTTCATCATAGCCCTCGTCACGGATTTGGCTCCCTAGCTTCCTTTCTTCTCCTTTCTTGACCCGCCCGCGCCCGGCTTGTGTCGAGTACCCAATATTGCCCATGTAGTGGGGCGGGCGGTTCCTATGTGCTAGTTACGTGAACTTCTCGCTCTTCGCCATTGCTTCGGGCATGTTTTTCTTCTGCGAGAACTCTTCCCATACCGCTTACGAGATCATGGTGTATTTTGTGCGGGGTGATCGTCCTTTCTTGAAAGTCCTTGTTCCTTTGTACTTCAGTTCGGAAGCATCTTCCTGCGCGAGGACATAAACATGCTCCTCTACCTTCCATATCGGCGCCTTGCGGATACGAACCGTTTACGCATCTCTCCCCCACACCGAACTTGTCAGTATTAGGGACCGACTTTCGGTCTTCGCAAAGAATGGACATCTTGTCTTTCCACGAAACACGAGCGAGAGGCGTATTTCGGGATGACCTTAGTGGGCTGCAATGGCTCGCCCTCGCGGCCCCAACTCTTGAGTGACATGGACATCACTGGTCTTCTTGTGCCTCCCATGTTCTCCCCTTCTCGCCCGGCTTGTCTCCCTTTCCGTTGCACGAAGAGGTGGCCGTGGATGTAGGGGGTGGGGGTTGCTCGAGGTGCACTGTGGAGGTAGCGGGGGTTTGTTCACTGTCTTTGCTGAACCCTACGCACCTTGCCGTGCTTCACTGTAGGGTTGTAACTGGGATCAACTTCCTCCTCTACACGTGTTTTCCTTTTACCACTCGGCCGGGTTATAAGGCGCTCGCTTGCGTATGATCCGTCGAACTACCACTAGAGCTAGGCGACTCCCATACAAGACCTTTAGGCTAGTCCTGTTGATTCGCCATTTCAAGCTACAAATATATAGTGTGCATTAGTAGTAGTATATAGGAGGAGTAGACAAGCTCAATTCAAAATTGCAGAAAGAGAAAAATAAAAATATTGGCTCGGATATAGCCCCCCTTGTGATCACATCGCTTCTAAAAGCGGTTGCTTTGTACAAGCCGTCCTAGTTTAGCGACTTCCAAATAGGGGGCATTCAATCATCATAGCCGCTGCCTCAGCCCCAATAAATTCATGTCATTGCATATATGCCCTTTGCCTCGGCACTAATGGGTTCACATCATTGCATATATGTTCAAAACAACGACCCCATGCCAAGCTTAAAAATAGTAGTAGAGTAATTATGTAGATTCAGTTCATGACAGTAGTACATAAGTAGGGCACCAAGGCATAGGCTGAAAACGTGCAAAAATAGTAGTCTAATTCAAGTATCACAGGCATATAAGCATGGGGGGGGCGAGAGAATTGAATCATAGGCTAGTCAAGAATCATAGGCATATAAGTGATTGATGTCTCTATAATTAATGACAGCATAAAGATAATAAAGTCATTGGTCTCTCTAATAGGAGATGCCCAGCTATAGCTGCAGCTAAGCTCTCTTTTCCAGTTTTGCAAAAATAATCAGACATAAACATCTAGACTAGTCAGTTTAGATCTTAGGCTAGCCATGCCCAAAAAAAATGTGCTCAGTATGGATCAGTTTAAATTAGGATCACATTCAAATTGGGATCATAGTGGCATCACATTCAAATATTGCGGTGCACCACAGGCATCAAATATGCGAGCCATCAAATTTGGCGGTAGAGGTATAAAGTTGTGGACAAATGCAAAAACATGGCCCAAGCGGTTTAATTGTAGGGTAGAGTAGAGAGGTAGAGTTGTGGACAAATGCAAAAACATGGCCCGAATCAATCCCGTTCCCATGTGCGGTTCCTCCGTCCTTGTCCTTTTTTCCCCGTGCATGCGGAACTTCCTAGCGGCGGCGGCGGCGACCACCCGGCTGCTCCTCCACCTCCCCATCAGACCCTCTAGCTCGTGGCGCTGAGCTCCTCCTCCTCCCCATCGTCCTTCCCCTCCCCATCTCCCTCCTCCAACCTACTCCGGAGCCTACAACATGAGGGGCTGGGTTAGGGTTTGAGGTGACGGCGGTGGCGCGGCCGGCTTTGGTGGCGGCGGCTTCTCGGCGCTCCGGGAGGAACTTCAACGGGTGGCGGCGGCGGGGCTTTAGCGGCCGCGGCGATGGGGCTTTAGCGGCCGGCGGCGCTCTTGGCGTCCATCGGCGGAGAACTCCGGCGGCGACTGCTTGGGCGGGACTCGGGGCGGATGCGGCGCTCAAGGGGCGGCCAGCGGCGCTCCTACATGGGGGCGGCGGTGCTCCTCTAACAACTCCGGTGGACCACCATGGAAGAGGCGGCCGGCTTTGAAGATTGTCGGATTGTGTTTACGTTTACGTGATATTAGATTGTGTTTACGTGGATTGTCAAGCGAAATCTTTGTCAAAAAATTTGTAAAGATGTTGTCAAAATTTTGTAAAATTGTTGTTAAAGAATTGCTAGATTGCTGTCCAAAAGTAGGGGTAAAAAACACATGAATCATAAAAAATATAGGGGCAAAAACATGTGGGCAAAGTTGTCCATTTGGCCAAAAGTTAACACCGTTACACGGTCTTAACGAGACCAAGGGTAAAAGTCTGCCTTCATTACAAAAAAGTAGGGGTAAAATCACAAAGTTAAAAAAACAGGGGGTAAAATCACGTCTTGTCATGAAAACAGGCTTATAAGCGCTCAAGCCCCTTATGTAAAAAGCACCAGAGGCGGCAAGGTGTTTCTAGATATGGGCTTAGTAGATTTAGAAAAAGATCAAGGTCCTATATGCAAAAGTGTTTGTCATATGATTGCTATTCGGGAGGGCAGCTTTGGGAGGACTGAATTATGGGTGTTCGATCTTTTACTGTTGGTTACTCAAAACCTGGATTGGGTGTCGTATTTAGGTCTCATTTGTTGGAGTATGGCCCATTAGCATGAACATCGTCGGATATGATAGGTACTAAAGCGGCTATATTACGGGTAGCCGTAATATAGTCCTACTCTACGGTGGTTTTCCAAAAAAGGTATTCCCTCTGTCCCTAAATAGATGTCATTCTCGTTTCTCGAGAAGTCAACGTTTTCAAATTGCCGGCAATTATATATTAAAATATATAAATATTTATACTAAGTAATTAGTATCATTGGAAAGATATTTAAGTCTAGTTTTTTAATAAATTTATCTGAAGATATAAATGTTGCACGTATTTTCTACAAACCTAGTCAAAGTTGAGAAAGTTTGACCGCACGCACCCCATAGCGACATCTAAAAAGGGACGGAGGGAGTAAGCCCACCCCGTCTGCCTGCTTTGACTTCTATTTTTTGGCGATCATGACTACCTATCAGGGGCCATGTGCAATCCGCAGCACCCCCAACCGACCCAAGCCTGCTATATCGATCCTATTAGGCAAAATTGCTCCAGCAATCAGGGCAAAAATATATGGCCCAGGCCCATCTATACTGTCCAGAAAATTGCAACCTCCATGGCAACGCCAGCTACACCGGTGCTACCAAGACCGATGCCACCGCCGGCTTCATCCTGGGTGCCGCTAGGACTTCAAAACCGGCATCCATCAACATAACAGCCCGGGTATGAGATGCCCCTATTTGCACATAAAACTGCCAAAAAAGCATTTCATGACACACATATCCATCGAATCAATCAAATTCATCCATACATAAACTGCCAAAAAGGCATTTCAGACTTATAGAACCAGCAATTCCTCTTCAGTAACTCTTAACAACCATTAAGTTTCTATATTCAGACTCTTCATCAAGAGAAATTCAGTTTTGCATCAACATAAGATCTGAGGGCACACACACAATAAAACTTCCTTCATCAAACTGAATGCATGAGCTTGATTGCCTCAAACATGAAAATAAAAACAAACAAAAAATGAGGACACCAAGTATCTGCCTGAACTGAAAGAGCATATTCACAAAAGCAAGTTTCCCTTAAGGGCAGGTGGATTGTGGCAGGAAAAATAGCTTTACATTCTTTTGCTATAATTAACAATAGCTCAATCAACAAAAATAGTCCCATCAGTTTTTATAGGGCACAAAAAAGTCATATCAAGGTTCTATGAATCCACTTATGATGGTTCTTTGTCACTGTAGAACTGTCTGGAATAATGAGCTTTGCATTCTTTTTTTGCTATTATTAAGTTCAGTTCTGAAAATAAACTAGCAAATTGTATCAAGAAGGATATTTAAATACCTTGATAACACTAAGTATTCAGCTTCTTGAATATTGGCATTTCATGTTCGTGCTTCATTTGCTAACAATTATAATAAAATTATAAAACACCTAACCAAGTTGTTTATTGCTGGCGTTCAAACTCTGCTTCTCTATTCTCCGTTTTTTTTTCCTATTCACTATTACATACGTTAGCTGTGAATGCTTATACATTTAAGTATGTTTTGCATCAGACAAATGTATCTTGTTGTTTTGCTTTGTTATTTTCACTAGGTGAAGGAAATGGGGCTGGCTACGATGATCTTTCCAAAATATTATTTTGATGTGTCCTATGTATAGCTAGTTTTTGCAACCATCATCCAGCATTAGAAATATCGTGAGCTATGTTGTCCCCATCCAAACAGCATTGGGGTTACCGTCAGCCATTGTATTTTGCACTCTATTTGTAGGGATCATTAACCAAAAGTCTTAAGTTCTTCTCCTTATGATATACATTATAACAAAAAAACAACCACCACCACACTACAATTGATCACCATGGCCACCACACGGAGGAATTCTTCATCAAGGATCTTATGGAGCAGCCACCAGCATCCCCACCAGTCTTCCTTGACCTTCCCCGAAGCCCAATATCAGCAATGATGTCGGCATCATGTCCCTAACAATGACATGATGCTCCCTTACATCTCACGCATGCTCATGCAGGGCGGCGTTGACGATGAGCTCAACGATCACCTGCGCTACTCCGGTGCAGCAGCCCTTTGTTCAGATCCTATCCTCCCCTTCCCTTGGCACTAACATCAACAACTACAAGGAGCCCAAAGAATTCTTGCATAAAGGTCATGGTGATGAAAGTGCCCTCAATTCGCCTTTATCCAAGGGCACATGTGTGGTGGGCGCATCCTTGAAGGGCATGGAAGAAGAAGCCAACGTTCTCCTACCCAATGACAACAACTTTAGAAGGGATGAGCTAGTGAATCAAATCAGAGAAACAAAGAATGAGGATCACATTATAGAGAGGGAGGTAACAACTTCCAACAAACTTGTGATGATGATCGGTGGGCTAGAGGAGAAATATGTCAATGCGCTTTGACAAAATGATGTTGCATGCTTATGAGACATGCATCAAGGGCATGCAAAGCATGTCACGATTACTTGATATTGGCGTGCGGAAGAGAAACAGGAATAGTGGGAGGATCAAAGTGGTGAGGAAAAAATACGGTTGACATACGCAAGTTGTTGACCTCTTGTGTGCGTGCTCTTGCAATGAGGCGATCACATGTTAGCGGCGTGAACTACTGAACGAGGTCAAGCTATATGCTTCAACAAGCGGGAATGCCACATAACGGCTAGCTCATTATTTCGCCAAGGGGCTAGAGGCACGGATAATGGGCTTTGGGAGCCGGCTTTTCGCGGTGCTTATGTTAGAGTCCTCTCGGCTATGGAGCTCCTTAGGGCCTACAACCTTTACTCACTTGCTTTGCGCTTCATCAATGTGGCATTCATTTTTTCAGCGCGGCGACCATCATCCAGGCCATGGCGGTGTAATAAGGGTAGGTTGCATATTGTGGATTATGGTACACGTTTGAGATTTCAATGGGCAGGCTTGCTCCGCTTGCTAGCTTGTAAGGAAGGCGGCATGCCGAGAGGTGAGGTTTCTTGCCATTGCCCACCCCATGCCTATTTGCAACCCAAATTTGAAAGCAGATTGAGAAAATTGGCCACCGGCTCATGAAATGTGCCCATGAGCTTGGCTTTCCTTCATTCAAATTCCACACAATCACAAAAACTGGGATGACACTTCTATCTTGGACTTGAATAGAGGCGATGATGAGGTGCTTGTTGTGATTGACCTCTTTAGTTTCGGCATCTTGATGGAAGAGAGCGTGTTCTTTGATGATCCGAGCCCTAGGGATCTTGCCCTCAATAACATTAAGAAGATGAGGCACGATGTATTCATCGAACATTAAGAATCATTCATATGGTTCCTCCTTCTTGTCACGGTTTCGGGAGGCACTCTTCTATTACATGGCTTTGTTTGACATCTTTGGATGCAACCATCTCAAGGGAGAATAAATCTCGAATGGTGTTGGAGGAAGCCATTCTTGGATCTTATCGTTTAATAGCATTTCTTGTGAAGGCATGGACCTAGTGGAGCGTCCCGAGAAATATAGCCAATGGCGGACAAGAAATAAGCGAAAGCGGGCCTAAGACAACTACCACTAAAATCATGCATTGTGAAGGTAGTGAAAGACGAGGTCATGAAGCATTACCACAAAGACTTTATGATTTGCGGGATGGCCAATGGCTTCGCAAGGATGGAAGGGGCGTATCCTATATGCCCACACGACATGGGTTGCGAGACGGAGAGGCCTCTTCTTAATGAAGCTGAATGACATAGCATTTCGTTTCAACGGCGCTCTATTTAGACCAAATTAAGACCTTTTTGGACCTCCTTACAAGATATATTTCTTTGGAAACAAAAATCAGTCGCAGATTGTTTTCTGAAAAAAATGTTTACTAGGATACCGACTTACAAGAACAAATTATCAAAAGTTTACCGACATCTAGCAGAGAAAGAAACACTCTTACACTCTCTAACCTCCCTCTGACTTTATGGGTTCTATGTAAAGATAAAAAAAAAAAAAGTGTGGATGGAGCCAAGAAAGTTTGAACTATCTAGCATCCTTATCATCCACATTCTTTGGTACCGACAACTGCAGTATCAATTGTAACCTTTATTGCCCATTTTTTGCTTACATCTCACACATGCTCATGGAGGATGACATTGACGATGAGCTCAATGATCACCCTGCGCTACTCCAGGTGCAGCAACCCTTTGTACAAATCCTCCGGTCCCTTTCCTTCAATGCTAACACCGACAAGAGGGAGGGGCCCAAAGATTTCTTGCATAAAAGCCATGGTGATGAAAGAGCGCTCAATTTGCCCTTGTCCAAGGGTGCATATATGGTGGGGGCATCCTTGGAGTTCATGGAACAAGCCAACATGTTCTTGCCCAAAGACACTAACATTACAAAAGCCGAGCAGATGAATCGTCAAACCGGGGAAGGCAACATTAGTAGGACGAAAAAAAGGTACTACTCCATGGTTGAAAAGGAAGGCGTTTTTTGGAAAAGGTTTAGGTCAAACATTGAGAACATAAATCATTAATAACTTTTAAGTCGTTGAGTTTAGAAATGTGAAAATAATATCAATAGATTTGTCTTGAAAAATACTTTCATAAAAGTATACATATATAATTTTTAATAAATATTTTTTATAGAAAAAAGAAGTCAAAGTTGCGCTTTGGAGACCATGGACGCTGTCCTAAACGTCTTCTTTTTTCAACTATGGAGGGAGTACATCGGGGATCATCATCTAGATGAGGTGGAGGTAAGAAGTACCCGTAGTGCTATGATGATGATCAAGTAGTCGGAGGAGAAATGTCGCAACAACATGCTCGACAAAATGATGTTGCATGCCTATGAAACATGCACCATTCACATGTAATGTGTCACCATCGACAAAAGAGGCACAAAAAAAAAGAGACAAGAAGAGTGGAAGGATCAAATCGGCGAGAAACAATATGGTCGACATTGGCACAATGTTGATCTCTTGTCTTGCGCAGTCTTTGGCATTGAGCGATCACATGACAGTAGCGTGAGCTACTTATGCAAATGAAGCAATATGCTTCAGCAGGGGATGCCACCCAGCGGCTAGCTCATTGTTTCACCAAGGGGCTAGAGGCACGCATAGAGGGCAAAGGGAGCCAGATTTGGCGGTTGCATATGTTAGAGCACCCCTCGGTTGTGGAGTTCCTCAAAGCCTACAACCTTTACACTAAAGCTTATTTGCTTCCTCAATGTGACATTCATTTTTACAACAATGACCATCATGCAGGCCATAGTGGGTAAGAGAAGGTTGCATATCGTGGATTATGGTATGCGTTATGGATTCCAATGGGCAGGCTTGCTCCACTTGCTAGCAAGGAAAGAAGGCGGCCCACCGGAGAGGTGAAGTTAACCGCCGTAACCCGCCCCAATCTCGAAGACTACCCAAGTGAGCAGATTGAGAAAATAGGTTGTCGGCTCATGAAATGTGTCGATGAGATTGGCTTCCCTTTGTTCAAGTTCCACACAATCATGAGAAAATGATAAGATATTTCCATCATGGACTTGCACACGGATGTTGATGAGGTTCTTGTCGTGAGTGACCTCTTGGTTTGAGCATCTTGATGGAAGAGAGCATATTCTTGATTCTCAAGCCCTAGGGATACTGTCCTCAATAACATCAAAAGATGAGGCCAGATCTATTCATCCGAGGCGTTATCAATCGTTCATGTGGTACATCCTTCTTGTCACGGTTTAGGAGATTGTCTCCTTTCCACTATTTGACATGTTTGACGCGAAACCATCCCAAGGGAGAATAAGTCTCGATCTGGAGGAAGTCCTCCTAGGACATTATTTTTTTTAATGACATTTCTTGCGAAGGCATGGACCTAGTGGAACGCCCTTAGAAATACAAACAATGGCAGGCAAGAAACAAACGTGCAGGCCTATGGCAGTTGCCACTACAATCAAGCATTGTAAAAGCAGTGGAAGACGAGGTCACCAAGCATTACCACAAAGACTTTATGATATGCCAGGATGGCCAATGGCTTCTTCAAGGATGGATGGGGCGTGTCCTCTTAGCCCCACACAACATGGGTAGCAGAATGATATATAGCATGTGTTTAATAGCTTTCTATTTACAATAAAGACCGTACCTTTTGCATTCGCTTTACTGAAAAAAAACAAGAATGTTTAATATGCTGGGATAACTTACTACAAGATTAGATTGGGAAGTTTACTGCTATGATGTGGGAAAGCTTTCCCTCTAATCTCGTTCTAAGAATTCTATGCAAAGATAAAGCGAAAAATAAAAGCATGGACGACGCATAGCCAAACAAGTTTGAACTATCTATAGTATCTGCGTCATCCACAGAGACTTGGCTCAGCATCGATCTCCAGCGTCACCTTCACCGCCGCGCTAAGTTTAGGTCCCTGGTCATGAGGAGGTTGGAGGAGTTTCCGTTTTCTGAGAGAAATTAAAGACTGATGCACTATGACATCAAGAGAAGATATTATTACGTTCTGAAAACAAGATCATTTCTTTCAATCCATAACAATATCCAAGCAATGCACCATTATTGAGTGGCTCCAAGCAATTAAAAAAGGAAATGATGTTGCTAACATTTGAAATTGTTGATACAGGTGATTGGGCAGTTTGCAAGATGTTGTTTGGTTTGGCAGCAGCTATGGTGTTTAGTGATATATCTCTAAAACAACTAATAGTGAAGCTATAACGGGTTATAGCGGCAAAATTGTATATGAACAAAAATAGCGGCATCCTAACCGAAAAGGCTATCGAGGAAGAGCCTTGTGGGGCTCGATCTGTCGGCCGCCGCCGCACACACGCCAAAGCGTACTATTTTTGTATGGGAGGTTGAAGGAGAGAGGAGAGAGGGCGAGGGTGGGGGGGGGGGGGGGGGGGGTATAGCTCAGTTGGTAGAGCTCCACTCTTGTAATTGGGTCGTTGCGATTACGGGTTGGCTGTCTAATTGTCCGGTGATAAGGATAGTATCTTGTAACTGAACTGGTGGCTCACTTTTAAGGAGAGAGGGGAGGGTGGGGTGACTGAAAATAAATTGGATGAGACCGAGTCACACCCACACTGTGGCACCTAGCTGCCGCATGGCACATGAACAAAAACAACGGCTGAACCGATGTGGCACAAAAATAAAAACAACAACCGAACCGATGGATCTGCATGACGCACCTCTTGCTCCTCGCATGGGGAAGTTGTAGCTCCTTCGGCTCAGGTGGCTACCACCACGTCTCCACCACATGGCAACTATTCCGACAGCGGCGCGTGGGCATATGGTTGCGCCTGGGGCTCACCCAATTTCGAGGTGACTATCAATGGAACCCTATTTGTCGGGACAAATATATACTTAATACTATTTTTGTATGTGAAAATAATGAAAAATAAATATTGGAATCGAAAAAATACCTAGTCAAAATTACAAAAAAAAAATTGAGTTCGATTAGTAAAATGTATCATCATTAGTATTAATTGTTTTTATAATTATAATTGTATTTATCTGACGGTCCTGGAAGCTGCACCGGTGTGCGGAGGATCCATCATATTGGGATTGTGCGGCCCAAAGGACAGGGGCTAAGACTATCTCCAACAATATAACCTATACGCAAAAGTAGGTTCTAAACAGTGCTTTGCCAATCCAAATCTCCCTTCCAAAAGGATGACTCAAAGAGGGGGTGTATTTTTGCCTGCCTGCCGAATGGAAACACAAAGATGTGTGCTCTCTCGACGACAACACAAATGTTTGACACTCCTAGTGGTAGGACTGCGGACGGCTGGTAGGCGGGGAGGAAGGAGGCGGCGAGTTGCTACCTGGTCCGGCGAGGCAGGGCGAGACCACACGCGAGCTGTTGGTCCACGACGGTGAGGCGGCATTGCGGCGCCCGCTGGGCGGGTCTTGATGACGACGAGGAGGAGGAAAGACTGCGGCACCCGGGAGCTGGCCAGCACGATAGGGCGAGCCCACGGGCGATAGCAGCGGCCGCAAGTTCATCGATGGCCAAAGCCTGCCGTGCGGCTTCGAAGTGCATGCGGCCTTGGCTGTCTTACGTCCGATCGAAGAACAAGGGCGTCAATAAAATTTTGTTTTCTCTCGGGGTTTATGATGTAAAAGCATCAGAGGCACGATGTCTCTAGATTTAGGCTTACTAGATTTAGAAAAGATCAGAGTCCTATATGCAAAAGTGTTTGCCATATGATTGCTATTCGGGGAGGACAACTGTTGGAGAAGCCTGAATTGTTGGTGTTCAATCTTTTACTGTTCATACTCAGAACCTGGATTGGGTGTCATATTTAGGTCTCACTTGTTAGAGTAAGGTCCATTCGCAAGAACATCGTCGGATATGATAGGTACTAAAACGTTACAAAAAACATATACAAGACTAAAATGAAACATTTTCCTTCGTAAACTTACATTACCAGATTTTTGGAATAAAAAATTGGAAAATAAAATTTTCCATTTCAAAGTGCAAAACTATAGTCTCATGGCCGATAAATGTATTTTTTATGCCTTCATAATTTCATACTGTGAAACGATTAGTTTTTTAAAAGAAAAAATTATTATGCAATGTTATCTTTTGTTTTCTAGAAATGGCAAAAAATATATTTCAATAAATTGAATTTGAACAAAGTTTTCCTTGAGCAACAAATTTAAACAAAGTTTTGCTTCCGTAATTTTGTAGTGTCATTCTTACTATTTCTTCATTACTGCATTTAATAAGAGTATTAAAAACCCAAAACGGAATGCGGCAAGCCAACTGTGGTGGGGCCCATTTCAATTTCCAGCCAATCATGGTTGCCGCTCGCTCGCCGAAGCTCCGCCGGCCGCCGGAGCCGCTGATTCGCCGCCTACTTCGCTCTCTCTCTCTCTCTCTCTCTCCAGAAATACTGCCCCCGCCAGCGCCACTGCAGCAAGGCCACGTTCAGGGCGCACGCTCGCTTATGTCTGCACAGTCGCCGTCCGGAGACAGGAAAGGGAACAAGGCAACGCAGCTGCTGCCAGAAGCCCAGAAATGGCAGACCGCGAGGTATGATCATGGCGACGCCATGAACCTTCAAACCTTGCTGAGGAAGAAGAGCTATGGATGCCCGGACTGGATTTCGGCGCGGTGCGCTCTTATAGTCAGAGGCATGTGTGCTGTATCGGCAGAAACGCGCGTGGAAGGTGTTTGAGAAAATGCCGCTTCCAGCATCAACCTCCTGGAAGGGCCGAGAGGCGAGACGCAACCGACTCCCTCATCTCATCACCCCATCAGCATGGTGAGCCACTTGTCGGTCTGTTTAGCATGGTGTGCAGTGCGCTGCAAAACCTGCAAGTAACCCCAAATTGGATTTGCAGTCAGCTGGTGTCACTGTAAGTGTTGATGGGATGGCTCTGCAGCGCTGGTGCTTGTGTAAATTCTGCAAGATGCGGCCCCTGAGATGGTGCTGGGATATTGTAATGAGAGCCACACGTTTGTGGAAATCCGACAACCTGTTAGAGTTCCAGATGTGCCGTGGAGAAGAGATTGAGAAGAGAGCCCTGCCAGTTTTGCTTTCCTCTGGTTCAGTCTCTGCTTTCAACAAAATTTGTTATCACTTGTGTGTGTCAACAACTGGGATGTGGACATTCAAACCACATCAGTGGAACTTCAATGGATGGCGAGATCATGTTTTCTGAACTTCTTGCTTTCATTTCACGGTCACTGTCAGTAGCTTAACTTATATCTTTTGAGAAAATTTAGCTCCCAGGTACTTTGGCTTCATTTCAAGCTTTACCTTGTTCTGGGATCTCTAAGGTATATCTGCGAGGAAACCAATCCCATAGAGCATGGCACTCTGGAGTGGTGTGGGTCAGGTCGCAAGCATCGCGCAGCTTTCTGGGGTCGATGCCTATGGGCTCATCTCCATGATCGTGGAGGCTGCAAAGACGGTTAAGAGGAACCGGGAGACCTGCCAGCTGCTGGCACGCCGTGCAAGGATGATTGGGGACCTTCTGCAGCAGCTCGAAAGGACACAGCTGATGCAACACATGGAGACGAGGAACCCAGTGGAGCAGCTGGAGGAGACGCCGGCACGCGTATGTTCTCATCATATCCTGTCGTGACAGTAGCTACCTACACAGCTTCTGTATGGGAGGGAAGCAGGCTGATCAGCTTCGCGAAGTGCAGAATGAGATCACTTTCTACCTCCAACTTTTTTCCGCTTGTCAGCTTTGTGGACAACACCCGTACTTGGGAGCGGCTTCTGAGCAGAGCTTGTCCTTTGTGCACAAGGGTATGTATCTTGTCGTCTCAATTTTGTAAGACAATTTGTGTTTCTAAAGACTTATTTTCCCCCTGAAGCAAAAGACCTTTTTCTTATCGGAATTTGGTGATTCTACCCTTCCTTTAAAGCCCAATGGTGATTTTACCCTTGTTTTTTTAACTTTGTGTTTTTACCCTCACTTTTTTCGAATGAAACCTCCGTCTACCCCTCTTATTTAACACCGTTGGTACATATCATATTAAAGGACGAAAAAGAAACAAAAAACAAATAGAATTTGGTGATTTTACCCTCGTTTTTAAGCGAAATAGTGATTTTACCCTCGTTTTTCTGTCCTTTTTAACACCGTTAGAGGGGCTTAACAGTAACAGGGGTAGACTCTCCCTTCGTTTTGAAATAACAGGGGTAAAATTACAAAGTTAAAAAAACGAGGGTAAACTCACCATTTCGCTTAAAAGCAATAGTAGAAACGCCAAAGCCCCTTTTCTTATAGCCAATGGCATTCTTAAATCTGTTTCTAAATGCAAACTTAACGTTTTTTGTGGTTGTATTTTATGGTTTATTGCTCATTGTGTTAGTTAGACACTAGCCCACTGAAATTAGAATCATACACAAACCAAGGCTCAAGATCATGCAACTGTTGGAGCCTGTAGAGGATGTAAAGAAAAAAATCTAACTCAAAAGAACTTATATAAGCAACATCATTTACAATAGCTACATATTATTCCAACTGAAACATGTGCATAAATCGTCGATTCCATTTTTCCATGCATACTAAAATTAAGATTCAAATATCGATGGAAGTTGTTTCTGGAATATTTGCTGATTATTTTCACAACGTTTTTGTAAGGCTTAAGTTATGCATAAAGGGTTCTTATCTGCCATCTTTTCTTTTTATGTTATTAAGGAAAGCACAGAGGCGTTATGTTCAGCACATCATGTGGAACATGAAGATAGGTTGGTATCCTTCCTCTCGTGTCAATGTTATGGACGGCCTTCAGCCTTTCACTTTGCATTCAGACATTGCAAATGTCATTCATTTTGCCAGAACATATTTAGAGTGTAGACTGAATGGTGCACTAAGCTTTATCACAACAACACCAGACCTGTCTTTAAATTATAATTAAAGGAATGGACTTTGGGCCGGTGTTATTCAAACTCTTCTAACAACACATTCATCATGTATGATGCTACTTGAGTTATTATATATGCCACTCTGATAAAGAAAATTGTGACCTCATCCATGGTACCCACAAACACAAATGGAAATGCCTTGTTAACAGACAAAGTCTTGAGTTTCCTTTATTCATATAGGCTGTAAAGGGCACTGAACGGCAGCGGACTTGGGGGGGCGGCTGCGGAGCTTCGTAGTCTCGCTCCGTGATAACTACGGCTGAGTTATACCCTCACGCCGCGGCAACGCTCGCTGGGTTATGCCCCCTAGCTCACGGCTTAGGTGAATAAGAGAGAGAGATTAGATGGGAATAATCTTGATTGCCTCTCAATAGTTTGGTTACAAATATAAATAGCCTAAGGCTCAACTAATCACTCCTATAATCAAGGAGGTACAAAAGGAAATAACTAACAAGGAAACTTGTAATCAATCAGCCACGATCGGTGGCTGCCTCCTACGCCCAAGCTGTGCCCGCCTTTCGGCCAGCTCAGCGGCGCTCGACATCTCGGGCCCGACGACGCCTTACGTACGGTTTACCGTACATGACATCTCTCCCCTCCTCGAGAGCCAGCTCGTCCTCGAGCTGGAATGTCGGAAACCGGGTGGGGGCCGCCGGTCCTCCCAAGTAGCCGAAGCAGCGGAGTGATCCTTCCATCGCACAAGGCGCCGGACACCACGGCAAGTCGAAGTCTTGACGACGCCGGCCGGCCCGTGGTGGGTGCCCGTGGTGAAGAGGAGGCAGCGGCGGTGTCGATGTTGGCGGCGCGAGCCGTGGAACTTCTTGATGACGCCCGATGTGGAAGACGCCATGGATCCGGCGCGGGCAGGCAGCTCAAGGCGGACAGCCACCATTAATGAGCTCGCGCACGCCGTATGGGCCCATAGAAGCGAGGCTTGAGCTTGCCCGCGCCCTTGGTGGGCATGGACGCCGGTGAGCGGTGGCGGAGTCGCAGCGAGCACCCACTCGCCCACCTGATACTTGACGTCGCGATGGCCCTTGTCGTAGAACTTCTTTTGAGCGCCGGCGGCCGCTTCCAGCGGTGCCGACGCCGGGCGAGGAACCCTCGCGTTCCTCCATGGTCCGCCACGGCCGCCACCCGCGTGTCCCCGGGTTCGTAGGGAACGATCGACGGTGGATCGCGGCCGTGAGACGACGCGGAACGGAGTGTCACGGAGGGAGCTTTGGAAGGCCGCGGTTGAAGACGCATCCGCCCATGGCAGCCTACCGCGAGCCACCGCCGCGCCCGATCCCCGGTGAGGCACCGCAGTACATGATGATGACGCGGTTGGTCGACTCGACCGCTCCATCGGATCATGGGTGAAATGCCGACGTCATGTGAAGGTTGGTGCCCATCAGCCGCATGAGTTCCTTCCGGAAGTTGGAAGTGAACACGACGCCGCGGTCGGACACCATCGATCCGGCACGCCGTGCAAGCGAACCACCTCGGGCGAAGAACGCGTGCCACCGACTCCGCTGAGTAGGGATGAGCCCCGGTATGAAGTGGCAAGATTTTGCTGAACCTGTCCACCACCGTCAAGATGACGGACTTGCCGCGCACCCTAAACCCTAAACCCTAAACCCGCCTGTGCCACCGACCGCCGAGTAGGGATGAGCTACCGGGTATGAAGTGGGGTACTTTGCTGAACCTGTCCACCACCGTCAAAGATGACGGACTTGTCACGCACTGGGAAGAGCCTCGATAAAGTCGAGGGCCACATCTGTCCACACACCTTGGGGGATCGGCGGGGGGCAGCAGGAGGCCGGCCGGGTGGAGGTGTCCGACTTGTGGCGTTGACACCACCGCGCACTTCTTCACGAACTCCCCGCACCACCATTTCATATTGGAAAAGTGAAAGTCACGGCGAGGGCGATGGGCGTCTTGGCGCGCTTGACCCCTTCATGGCCTTCAAGATGGACTGCCGTGAGCAGCTCTCGAGTACGGCGCGATGGGGGGAACGAGGCGCCCGGGCGCATAACAGCATGTCGTCGACGATCGCCCATGGCGCGCCACAGGCGACCCAGCCCGCACCTCGCCCCGCAGAGCCACTAGGGCCGGGTCGGTAAGCTGGTCTTGGCGGAGGCGCGCGCAGAATGTCGGCGTGGGGCGAGGGCCAAAGACGAACCCTTTCCTCCGGGCCGTGGCGAGACGGCGCATCGGCCACCACGTTAGCAGCCCCGGCTTGTACTCGACGGCGAAGTCGTGCCGAGGAGCTTGCCCACCCGATTGGTGCTGCGGGATCGTGGCCAGCCCGCCGGTCCAAAGAAGTACTTGAGGCTGCAGTGATCCGCCTGACGAGGAACCGGCGCCCCCTAGAGATAGGGCCTCCGGCGGACCGCCATGACGAGCCCGATGAGCTCCTCTCGTAGGCCGCCAGCCTCGATCGGGGGCGATGGCCGGCTGAAGAACGCGATGGGGTGGCCTCCCGACCAACACCGCGCGAACCCATGGGATGAGGCGTCACACTCGACCACTAAGGGCTGGGAGAAGTCCGGCATGGCGAGAACGGGCGCTGAGGTGACCGCCGCTTGAGCGTCGAAGCGATGGCGGCGGCGGCGTCCACACAACCCGCCTCTTTTCTTCAACGAGGCGGTGAGCGGTCGCGCCACCCGTCCGTAGTAGTGGTGGACGAACTTGCGGTAGTAGCCCGCGAGCCCGAGGAAGCCGCGCACCGGCCGACCGTGGAGCAGGCCGCCGCGGATCGCCTGGACCTTGGCGGGTCCATGGCCACGCCGGCCTCGGAGATCACGTGGCGAGGTAGCCCACCGGAGGCGCCGAACGCACACTTGGTGCGCTTGAGGAACAGGCGGTGGCGGTGGAGCTCGGCCCAAAGACGGCGCTGATGTGACTCAAGTGCTCGCCCATGTCTTGTCTGTAGATTAGTATATCATCAAAAACACAAGCACAAACCGGCGTAGGAACGGGCGGAGGACATCGCTCATCAATGCTTGAATGTCGCCGGGCGTTGCACCGAATGGCATGACGAGGAACTCGTAGAGGCCGCCGTGCGTGCGGAACGCCGTCTTGTGGATGTCCTCCGGGCGCATGCGGACTTGGTGGTAGCCCGACCGCAAAGTCCGGCCTTTTGGTGAAGAACCGCGCCCGTGGAGTTCGTCGAGGAGCTCGTCCACCACCGAATGGGGAACGCGGCCCTGATCGCGTGAGAGCGTTCAGGCGCGGTAGTCGACGCGAGAACCGCAGGGAGCCGTCCGGCTTTTGGCGAAGCACGGGGAGGAGAACGCCGAGTCATGCGGCGCAATGCCCTGCTTCCATCATGGTGGCACACCGACGTTCCGGCCGCCCTTGTGTGCCGCGGGGTACCGGTATGGACGGACGGCGGACCGAAAGGGCGCCGGCTTGAGCTCAACGCGGTGATCGCGGGAGCGCTGCGGAGGGAGACCACGTGGTTTCGGTGAAGACGGCGCTGGTGGAGCGGAGGAGGGCGTCGAAAGCATGGGCTCCATGGCGGCTGAGCGACGGGCGGCGCTGGACGTGCCGCCATGGCGCCGCGTGGTCGCTTAGGGCGGTGGGCACGCCTCGCCAAAGAGATGGAGCGCCCGGCGTCTTCCGGAACTGCAGGGTACGGGCGGCGACGTCCCACACGAGGCCCCAAGGCGTGCCCAGCCCATCAAGGCCCCGGGGACGAGGTCGGCCGGCCAATGGCATGACGAAGAGGTCGATGTTGAACGCCATGCCATCCACGGACACGGCGCCTGCGCGGATGACGCCGGGCAGACCACCCGTGTCCCGTTGGCCACCGTGGCGGTTAGCCGCGCGCTGGGTTGGATGTGGAGGCGGACCGTTGCGCCGCCCCCGCCGATGAAGTTGTGGAGTCGAGCGATTGTCGGGGAGGGCGACCACCGGCCGCCACCCGGGACGCGCGGATTCGAGGTGTCGAACATTGGCACCCCCGCCACGGCGTGTAGAGTAGATCGGGCGCCGCCCGCCGATCCGCGACGCCTCCTCCATCGCGTCGGCGCCCACGATCTCGACCCGCCAACTAAGAAAATGCGGCGGCAAAGCGGTTGTGCCCCCGGAAGTACTTCTCATCACACTGAAAGAGAGGCCTTGGCGGGCGCCGATCCTCCATCTCACGGCTTGACAGCCCGGTTGCCCGCCGCCGTCCCGGGCAGGAAGCCCCTCCCACCCGGGTGCGGGTAAGCATGCGGCGGGGTCGCCGGGGCTCGAGGCAACGCGCCCCGGTCGGGAGGTGGAGGAGCCGGCAGCGCCGCCCGGACGGCCGCTTGGTCGGGCGCCCGCCGGTATGTCGAGTTCCATGAGCTCGACTTTGTCGGGCGAGGCTCATTGCAGCGTTCGTCGCCCGGATTGTGAAAGACGGACGGCGTGGTCGAGGAAGCGAACCCCGGTGTAGAGCTGGACGCTGGTGGGTTTTCGACGCGACCCGCGGAACAGCGAGCTTTGGAACGGTTGGAGTATTCCTCCACCGTGCGGTCGGCGGCACTCCGTCGGCTTCGAAGAAGGGTGCGATCGTAGTGCCGGGCGAACCGGGCAGTCAAGCAAGTCCTTGAACTGCCCCCATGTGGCGTGCCTCGTCCTCGAGCCGGATGAACCACTCTGGCGACACCGGTCGAGGTTGTAGGAGGCCATCCAGGCACGTTCCTCGGGCATGGTGCGCCGTTGTCGAAAAGTACGACTCGCACTAGTTGAGGAAGAGCCGGGGATCCGCTCTTGCCGTCAGAAGCGGAAACTCCCACTTCGAGATTTGGGCGGGCGATCCAGATCGCGGTGGCCGTCACCGCGGCCATTGTTGCCGCTTTCCGACGTTGAACCTGACCGGGTTCTTGCCCGTCGATGTCGGACTGCATGGCCGTGGAGCTTGGCCATCGATCCGAGGAGGGCTGGCCGCCGTTGCCGTCCCCCATGGTTGGCCGCGAGGTGGTGGTGGCTGGTGGGGATGGTGGTGGGCTGCCGCGACGAGATGGCGCAACGCAGAGGAGGATGAGGCCGCGGGTTGGGAGGTGGAAGAAGATCGAAAGTGACTCTGGATACCAGGTTGTCAAGGGCACCGAACGGCAGCGACGGCAGGGCCGCGGCTGGAGCTCGTAGTCTCGCTCCGTGATAACTACGGCTGAGTTATACCCTCACGGCGCAACGCCATTTGGGTTATGCCCCCTAGCTCACGGCTTAGGTGAATAAGAGAGAGAGAGATTAGATGGGAATAATCTTGATTGCCTCTCAATAGTTTGGTTACAAATATAAATAGCCTAAGGCTCAACTAATCACTCCTATAATCAAGGAGGTACAAAAGGAAATAACTAACAAGGAAACTTGTAATCAATCAGCCACGATCGGTGGCTGCCTCCCTGCGCAAGGCAGCTGCCTGCTCTCCCGCTCAGCAGCGCTACCGACATCTCGGGCCCGACGACGCCTTTACGTACGGTTTACCGTACATGACATAGGCTATTATGTTTAATATATGTGATTCTATATCAGGCTCAGATCAAAGACCCTCAAGGCAACAAATTTCGAAAATCTTGGAAGACATTCTCCCATAAAACTTGACAAATAACAGATGGAAGGTATGCTATGCACTTACTTGATAGTTATTCAATATTGTCTAGTGGCTGCTAAATTTGCAGTATTATGTTCATGCTAACACCATTTGGAGTTACTAGAGTAATTGTCCCTACTATGAAGTACATGTACATCAATGTAATTTACGAATACAGCTTGTGTCAATATTTGAAAATATACATCACAATATCTGTTGTATATCGATGCCTTTTTTTTTGATACAAGGGTATAGTATATCACAAATTCTAGAGATAATCTTTGCATGGATTGTACCCAAGGGCATGTAGAAATCACTGACCTTTTCTAATTCTACCCTGTTACATTTCATTGAAAAAAAAAAATGTTAATGAAAAAGCCTTGACATAATGAGTTCTCTGGTTGTTCACTATGAATACTATATTAAATATATGTATTTGATTTACAAGACAGAAGTTTGGAGAAAAATATCATTCTCTTGAGCCATAAGCTCCAAGCAATACGCCATTTAGCTGCTCCTTATGAGGCACAAGTACACGTGGAACTATGGATACAGGTGATTGGGCAGTTTGCTCACTCATAGCATCTCATAATTTTTGTATTGAACATACTACCTTACAAACTCTGAACTATTGTTTTTCTTTTATTTCTTTCTTAAACACGGTGGAGAGCAATATATTATTGTACTTAAGAAAAAAAAAAGGTAACAAGAGTCCATGCAAAACCACACCCGTACACAATGCTAGGATCTAAAACAAAAAGACATGCCTTTGATGTATAAAGAAACGATCCGGTCTAGAAATCAGTCCACATATTCATAACTAATGTTTTCCTGTATGGACATATTGATAATTGGTAGTATATGTGATAATGAGCTGTTTCTGTACAACTTCTATCTATGTTGATTATAACCAAAAATAAATGGAAAAAGTCTATATCACACCCCCATCTATGAGAGTTGGACTACATAACCCTCTAACCTATGAAATAGTATACATCACCCTCTGAGCTTTCCAAAACCGGTCGAATTACCCCCTAAAGAAGTTTAAAAAAATCATAGTAAATCATAGAAAAATCATAAAATGAAAAATCCAATTGTGTTGTACGGATAAGTAGATCTACACAAGATATAATTTGGTATGCTTTAGTTTATTTTTTTTGTTGTAGCTTTAGATCTATAATTTTCTTCATAGCTGTAAAAAATGTATTAAAGCATATCATATTATACTCCCTCCGTCACAAAATAGATGTCGCTTTGGTAAGCGTGTTAGTCAAACTTTCTCAACTTTGACTCGGTTTGTAGAAAATACTCGCTTAATATTTAAATTTCCAAATAAACTTGTTAAAAACTAAATTTAAAGATCTCTCGATGATACTAATTACTTAGCATAAATATTTATATATTTTAAAATTGTTGGCATTTTGAAAATGTTGACTTCTTAGAAAAGCGAGAATAACATTGTCATGAACAGAATTGGGCCACCCCGAGAGTGGCTAGATGGGCCTAACACGGCCGCCGCCGCCCAAGAGGGGCGGTGGGGCGCAAGGGGGCCGGCTCCCCCGCCGCCGCCTTCCCTCTTCCCAGACGATTCTGAGTTTGCTTCATATTGAAGTTAGGATTATCTTAGGTAATTTTTGGTGTGCAAGGGGATATCTCATCTATAAGGGAGACCCTTATTAGGAAAGAATAAAATAGAAATTGCTTGTAAAAGGTATTCCGGTCGTATAAGGAAACCTTATAGAGATTGCTTAGATTACAAGTCCCACTAGTCGGGCTATATAAGCAAGAGGCATGTAATCTCTAGGGGATAAGCAAGCAAATAAAAAAATATCTTTTCGCTCTCAGCTTCCCAGCAACCGCCGCCGCCGCCCCTCGCGCGCCTAGCGCCCCGGCCTAAGCGCCGCCGCCACCAGCGCCCGGGCGCGCCACCAGGCGCCGCCGCCCTCCCTCATGACGGCTCCTCCCTTCCACCCCGTTGCTCGAGCTGCTGCTCGTCGCCGCCCGGCGAGAAGATGCAGCCCCGCACGCCATCTCAGAAGCCTCGTCGAGCGAAGAACACGTGTCAATTCCGGCCCAATCTAGCCGGAATCGACAAACATCTATTTTGGGACGGAGGGAGTATGTTCATTGTGTAGATCTACTCTAGAGTCTAACACAATTGGATTTTTCATTTTATGATTTTTCTATAATTTACTATGATTTTTCAAAAATGCTAGGGGGTAATTTGACCGGTTTTGGAAAGTTCAGCGGGTGATGTAGACTGCTTTATAGGTTGTGGGATTATGTAGTCCACCTCCCATAGTTGGAAGTTGGAGGTGTGATATAGACTTTTCCCAAAAATAAATTGAAACCAAAAGCCAAACCGTACGTTTTTTACAGCCTTGTGTGGCCACTTTTGTTTCCAGGGCACCTATTTTGTAATGAAACATGAAAACTGGATCAGACCAACTTATTTTGACTGCTATTTTTGTTTTATTTGATTTGTAAAGCACTTTTTCTACAGTTCTACCAAACATGGCCAACAGTATTGTAAACACCGCGGAGAGATCATTACGACAAATAAAATATATATCTTGTGCATCGGTGCATGGCAGTGTATAAGCGGTTCCTTTCATGGCGTCTGTTTCCAGCAGAGCCATTAGTCTCAGAGCTGATCGGCGTGTACTCATTTTCCATACCTATTAATATTGCTTAGCTCAATAGATGCTTTAATGTTTGCATTTCATGTCGGTGCTTCATTTTCTTACACGTTTTCAAACAATTCTATAAACACCTAACAAAGCTGTTTATACTGCTAGCTAGCGTTCAAATTCTGCTCCTATATTTCTCTGTTTTTCTGTTCACTATTTACGTTGGCCTGCGAAGGCTTGTTTAAATATGTTTTGCATTACATAGTTATATCTTCTTGCTTTGTCATTTTGACTTGGTACAAGAATTGGGGCTTGTTACGACGATCTTTCCAAAACATTATTTCGATGTGCCCTGTGTATAGCTAGCTTTTGCAACCATTATCCAAGCAGCATTGGAAATCTCGTGAGCCATGTTGTCTCCATCCAAGCAGCATTGGGGTTACAGCCAGCCATCGTCTTTTGCTCTCCTGATCGAAGGCATAATAGATTAGAAGTTTTGTTTTCTTCCTAGTATGACATATATTAATCAATAGCTATTGTGCACAGCACTACCATTGATCACCATGGCCACCACACCAGAGGAATTCTTCATCAAGGCTCTCATGGAGCAGCCACCAGCATCCCCACCTGTCTTCCTTGACCTTCCCCACATGCCCAATGTTATTAATGAGATCCGACATCGTGTCCCTAACGATGACATGATGCTCCCTTACATTTCACCCATGCTCATGGAGGACGACATTCACAATGAGCTGAATGATCACCCTGCGCTACTACAGGTGCAACAACCCTTTGCTCAAATCCACTCCTCCCCTTCCTTTGGCACTAACACCAACAACGTCGAGGGGCCGAATGATTTCTTTCTTGAAGGCCATGGTGATGAAAGCACACTGAATTCTCCCTTATCCAAGGGCCCACATGTTGTGGAAGCATCCTTGAAGGACATGGAAGAAGACAACATGCTCTTGCCCAAGAACAGCAACATCAGAAGGGATGATCTGGTGAATAAAGATCGCCTTCTAGAGGAGGACATAAGAGCTACTAGCAAAGTTGTGATGATGATCAATGAGCTAGAGGATAAATGTGGCAACGAGATGCTTGACAAAATGATGTCGCATGCCTATGAGACATGCATCAAGGGCATGGAGCATGTCACCATTGACAATACTGATATGGAGAAGGCCAACAAGAAAAAGGGAGGATCAAAGTGGCGAGGGACATACGAAGGTTGTTGATCTCTTGTGCACAGGCTTTGATAGCGGATGATCACATGAAAGCGCGTGAGCTATTGAAGCAGATCAAGCAACATGCTTTAGCAACAGGGGACGCCACCCAACGGTTGTCTCATTGTTTCGCCAAGGGGATCGAGGCACGGATACTGGGCACAGGGAGCCCGCTTTGGCAATTTCATATGTTAGGGTGCCCCTCAACTGTTGAGATCCTTAAGGCCTACAAGCTTTACTCTGAAGCTTGTTGCTTCATCAACGTGACATTCATTTTCTTAGCAATCACCATCATGCAGGCCATGGTAGGTAAGAAAAGGTTGCATATCGTGGATTATGGTATGCGTTTCGTGTTTCATTGGGCAAGCTTGCTCCGCTTGTTGGCGAGTAAAGAAGACAGCCTACCAGAGGTGAAGATGACTGCCATAGCTCGCCCCCAGCCTTTTTGCTATCCAGGTGATGAGCAGATTGGGAAAATAGGTTGTTGGCTCATGAATTGTGCCGATGAGCTTGGCTTGCCTTCATTCAAGTTCCACACAATCAAGAAAAACTGGGAGGATACTTCTATTGTGGACATGAAAACAGATGCTGATGAGGTCCTCATTGTGGTTGACCTCTATAGTTTCAGCTTCTTGATGGAAGAAAGCATATTCTTTGATGCTCCAAGCCATAGGGATATTGTCCTCAATAATATAAAGGAGATGAAGCCAGATGTCTTCATCCAGAATGTTACGAATCGTTCATATGGCTCCTCCTTCTTGTCACGGTTTCGAGAGACACTCTTCTATTACATGGCACTATTTGACATGTTGGACAGAACCATCACAAGGGAGAGTAAATCTCGATTGTTAATGGAGAAATTCATTCTTGGTCGTCATGTTCTTAATGGCATTTCCTGTGAAGGCATGGACCTAGTGGAACGCCCTGAGAAATATAGACAATGGCAGACAAGAAACCAACGAGCAGGTCTGGTGCAGCTGCCACTGAAATCAAGCATTGTGAAGGTAGTGAAAGATGAGGTCATGAAGCATTACCACAAAGACTTTATGATCTCGCAAGATGGCCAATGGCTTCTGCAAGGATGGATGGGGCGTGTCGTCTTTGCCCACACGACATGGGTTGCAAATGAAGAGGCATCTTCTTGACGAAGCTGAATGGCAGTGTAGGGTGATCAACAGCTCTCTCTTTAGACCAATGACCTTTTGGACCTCCTTACAAGATATGTTTGCTAGAAACAAAAATCAGTCTCAAATATGTTTTATGAAAACAAATATGTTTACTGGGATATCGATACCAGCATACAAGATTAGTATAAAAAGTTTACCGACATCAAGTAGAGAACGAAGCAATCTCTCTAACCTGATAGATAAGCCTAGTGCTCGGCTTTTGTGTCTTGCTTTTCTGCAATTTACTTTTGGCATTAGAATATGCTCAGCATCCAAGCTAATGGTTAGGAGATATGTTGGAGCAGGTAGAAACTAGAAGAGATGACCTCTGCCTATAACAATAGAGGCTACTGCATTTTAATTCAATCCAAGAGGCCAAGGGCCAAGATGCCCTCTAGGCTTTCCCCAATCTGAATCTGAGATCCATTAGGGCCAACCTTGGTCACCATGTTCCCGGTCGACCGGGTCGAGGAACGGAGACGAGGAACGCGGAACGATATTGACGAAAAGAAATGGTGCGAAGAGAGTATACCTCATCAGCCTGTTTTTTAGAGTTGGAACGTGAACAATGTAATTCGAACGACGGTCCGGAACGATGCACGTGAGACGAGGAACCTATTCCATATTTTAGTCATTGTATACACGCAATACATGAATAATAAGCAAAAGAAAGAAGGAAAACAAAAAAATAAATAAAGAAGAGTAGAAATATATGGGCCAGCTATTTCCTAGCCCACAAGCCCACCGAAGGCTCTTCTTCTCTATCTCATCCCTACACTCCAGACGGTCGCACGCGGCAGCATTGCCGCCGCCGCTGCCGATTGGTCGCTGCCGACCACCATATCGCATAAGAGATATCTAAAATCTACAGCCAGCAACCTCCTCTTCACCCCGATGGCCTCAATTTCAACCGGAAAGATCTCCGGGGCCGCTCCAATTGACACGGACGACGCCATGGCTAGCTGCTTCATCTCCGCTCCGGCGAGACCGTGGGTGAGGACCTCTGCCGGCCGGAACGCGATCCATCCTCGATCCGTGCCGTCCCGTTTCGCCCCCGTTCCTCGTTTCGGGACGAAGTTCTGGGGACGTGGAACGTGGCGTCGTTCCGCGTTCCAGGTGACTAAGGGGCCAACACAACCTCCCCCTAAGCATTCTAAGTAAAGATAAAGAAAAAGAAAAAGCATGGATGTGTCATGATCCAGAATTAGGCCAGCCCGGGAGTGGCTAATTAGGCTCAACGCGACGCCGCCGCCCGGGGAGAGGCGGCGTAGGGGAGCCGGGCGGCGCCCGCCGCTTTCCCTCTTCCGTGCGATTCGAGTTTGCTTCGCTTTCAAGTTAGGATTATTTTAGGAGTTTTTTTGGTGTGCAAGGGATATCTCATCTATAAGGGAGACCCTTATTAGGAAATAAATAAATAGGATATGCTTGTAAAGGTATTCCAATCATATAAGGAAACCTTATAGAGATTGCTTAGATTACAAGTCCCACTAGTCGGGCTATATAAGCAAGAGGCATGTAATCTCTAGGGGATAAGCAAGCAATAAAAACATATCTATCGTTTTCAGCTCTTGGCCTCACCGCCCGCGCCCACGCACGCGCCGGCCGCCCTAAACTCAGCGCCACCGCCCGGCGCTGGCGTGCCGCCGCCCCGGCTGCCTCCCCCCCTCCTCCGATGGCTCCTCCTCTCCATCTAGTCGCCGCGTGCCGCTCGCCGCTTCGCCGCCCGCCCAGAAGCCGCAGCCCCGCATACCATCTCGGGGGGCCCCAACGGTCGACGAACACGTGTCAATTCCGCCCAATCCAGCCGAAATCGGCCAGCTGGTATCCGGAGACGGGGCGATTCCCACCACCCATGGCTTCCGAGATGAAGGAGTTCACCACGGGCCCCGAAGGCGCTCCTCGACAAGCCAGCGCCAAGATCAGCCAGCGTTTTGCCGAGATGGAGACTCGTCCCACGCCCGCATGGAATGCGTCTACACCACCTCGAGGACCCCCCAGCGTCACGACGACCACGTTGGAGGACAGCACAGCGGCTGGCGCCGCCGTTGGGCACGACAGGGCCCCCGCGCGCTGCCCTGGCCGCCGCCCCCCCCCGCCGCGGACTTCGTCGTCGGCCCGACCCCGCCATCCTCCGGCTTGAGGAGGAAGATGGCGCTCGCGTACATGGCGCACCGGCCGTCCTCGGCGTCATCCTCGACGACACAAAGAAGACCGGCTGCCCTCTCCTCTCCACCGACACTGCGACCCGCAGACTCTCCGCGCAGAGCCGGGCGTCACCCGCGGCGCCTCCCCGCCCTCCCCAGCGCCACTCGCGGCATCCTCGACCGCGCCACCCGCGGCGCTTGGGCCCATGGTGCCATCCGCGGCATCAAATCCCCCTCGCTACGCCACGCGTGCCGCAAGTCCAGAGTACGACGGCACCGACGACCCCGACCTCACGATTCGCAGTCGGAGCTCTTCACGAGCTCAACATGGACATCGACGGGACTACTACGTGAGTTACGCCGCTTTCCACCTCCACCGGTATTCTTTGCAGTCTGGTTCATGGAGCTGTCCAAGAAGAAGTCCCCGATCGAAAGGGGACGAGTTCACCCACCGCCTATGACATCACCGGACCCCCCCGCCCCCCCCCCCCGCCCCCACCTACTTCGACACCGGCGGCGCACGCCCCGCCTTCGGGGACGGCAAGTCGGACGACTACATCAACACCTTCGAGGTCTATGCTACACGCATGGATTTTGAAGGACAGCGCCACCGCGTCCGCCTCTTCGTCGAGGGCTTGCGCACCTCGCTGCGTGACGGCACTCGAGTTGTTCGAGCCCCGTTCGATGGAGGAGGCCATCGACCTTGCCCGCCGCTACACGACGACGAGCCGGACGACGCCGGGTAGGGCGCCGCAAACGGCGCGGGCAAGACCGGCCACCACGCCGACCTGGCGACCTCGACGACGAACATCGCGGCTGCCCTGGTTGACCGCATACCAGGCAGCCAGCCGCCTTGCGGTGGCAATGGACGACATCGACGGGCGACGTCGAACGACATGATCAATCGAGCTGCACACCCGCCACGACGACCAACAAAGGAGCTTGGGATCATCTCCAACGCCATCGAGCCGGGGAGCTCGACGCCAGTGGATTCTCCACTATGGCATTGTGAGGTACTTCCACCGTTACTACATCCCCGCTACCTCAGAGCTTCTCCGGGACTTCCTGCCTTGTGGAGAACGTCCATCGCATGGCGTAGCGATGGGCTTCCACCTCCCCAACCGCCCGAGGGAGGATCGGGCGTTCCGGCCAAAGCGTCCTTCTTCTCCAGCGCGCCCGGCGACGGATCGAGGGCGCCACTGTCCTCCCTCTTCGACAACAACGGCGGCGTCTTCTTCCGCATCGACAACGTCACCATCGGGTGCGGCTTGGGCGCCAGGAGATCCACCGGGGGCGCCCGTCAACACACCCGGCTGACCTCTCTCACGGCCGCCTCCTCGACTTCACCTCCTCGCCGCCGACATCGCTCCGTCCACGTCTGCGGGCGGCTCCATGCTAAGGTGACAGTGCCGACGACCTACCACTACACGTCTCCTCCTCCGACCCGCGGATGATCGGAACCCTCGGTGCCTCCATCACCGCGCCGTGCATGGGCGAACGCCCCTTCGATGCAACCACCGCTGAGCTTCAAGTTCAGCATCTACTTCGGCGACCTCCACCCGACTTCGCCGCCCGACAAGGACGCCAAGAACTGCAACGGCGACAACGACAAGTGCGGTCCTCTCGTCTTCTACTTCAGGCCGAGTGGTCACTTCCCGATCGATGCGCTTCTTCGCCACTACGTGGTGGGTTGGGCGGCACGTGGGCCGCGCCGCCCGTCGAACGGTGGGGAAATGTCATGATCGAATTGACCAGCACTGGGAGTGGCTAATTGGGCTCAACGCGCGGCCGCCGGCCCAGGAGGGGCCCAGGGCGCCGCGTAGGGGAGCCGGCGCCACGCCCGCCGCTTTCCCTCTTCCGTACGATTCGAGTTGCTTCGCTTTCAAGTTAGGATTATTTTAGGAGTTTTTGGTGTGCAAGGGGATATCTCATCTATAAGGGAGACCCTTATTAGGAAATAAATAAATAGGATATGCTTGTAAAAGGTATTCCAATCATATAAGGAAACCTTATAGACATTGCTTAGATTACATGTCCCACTAGTCGGGCTATATAAGCAAGAGGCATGTAATCTCTAGGGGATAAGCAAGCAATAAAAAACATATCTATCGTTTTCAGCTCTTGGCCTCCACCGCCCCGCTCCCACCCACGCGCCGCCGCCGCCCTGGCGCTGGGGCGCCGCCTCCCTCCTCCGACGGCTCCTCCTCTCCATCTAGTCGCTCATGCTGCCGCCGCCGCCGCCCGAGAAGCTGCAGCCCTCAGACGCCATCTCGGGGGCCCCAATGGTCGATTTAACACGTGTCAATTCCGCCCAATCTGGCCGAATCTGACAGGATGCAGCCAAGAAAGTTCGAACTTATCATCCATGGGCGTCAAGCCAGGCCAGGGAAAGACCGATCCTCATCTCATTTTTTCTGGAGCCAGGCCAGGACCTCCAAAGTGGCTTAGCTGGGCCGGGGTATGGCATAGTTGCGAATCACTATACAAAAAAAAAGGAGCGAAAGCCCTTACAAAGCAACACCAATACACACCGCTAGGATCTAAAACTAGAAAAAGACACGCCTTTGATGTAGAAAGAAAATGATCCTTACTAGAAATCAGTCCACGTTCAAAACTAATGTTGTCCTGTACACACAGCTAATGTTTTTCCCATAGTATTGTGTGGAGAGAATGATATATTATATGAAAGCCAAACTGTATGTTTTTTTACATCTTTTTGTGACAACACTTTTGTCCATCGC
The DNA here is from genome assembly GCA_015847255.1 of Hyparrhenia diplandra. Taxonomy (NCBI): domain Eukaryota; kingdom Viridiplantae; phylum Streptophyta; class Magnoliopsida; order Poales; family Poaceae; genus Hyparrhenia; species Hyparrhenia diplandra. The sequence goes on from JADLZK010008369.1 coordinate 1,934,589, forward strand.
ACCTATTTGTAGTAAAATGCAGAAATTGGACCAGACAAAAAGTTTATTTTGACCGGTACCTTGATTTTATCTGAAAAGTTTTTTTTTTTTACCGTTCTACCAAACAGCACCAACAGAATTGTAAACACCACATAGAGAGATCGTTGCAACAAGTAAAATATCTTTTCCATCAGTTGGCATCTGTTTCCGTGCAGAGCGCCGGAGCCTATTAGTCTCATAACTGATGAACGCTTACTCATTTTCTATACTAACTATGTTACATAGCTCAATAGTCAGCTTCTTGAATATTGGCATTTCATCTTCGTGCTTCATTTTCTTTCACATTTGCCAACAATTATAATAAAATTAGAAAACACCTAACCAAGCTGTTTATTGCTGGCCTTCAAACTCTGCTTCTCTAATTTCCTTTTTCCTTTCACTATTACTTACGTTTGTTGTGAACGCTTATAAATTTAAGTATGCTTTGCATCAGATGACTGTATCTTGTAGCTTTGTTATTTTCACTAGGAAATGGGGCTGGCTACAATGATCTTTCCAAAATATTATTTTGATGTGGTCTGTGTATAGCTTGTTTTTGCAACCGTCATCCAAGTAGCATTGGAAATATCGTGAGCTATGTTGTCCCCATCCAAGCATTGGGGTTACCGTCAGACATTGTCTTTTGCACTCTATTTGTAGGGATCATTAACCAAAAGTCTTATGTTCTTCTCCTTTTGATATATATTAACCAAAACAACCATCACCGCACTACAACTGATCACCATGGCCACCACACCAGAGGAATTCTTCATCAAGGATCTTATGGAGCAGCCACCAGCATCCCCACCAATCTTCCTTGACCTTCCCCAGAAGCCCAATATCAGCAATGATGTCGGGCATCATGTCCCTAACAATGACATGATGCTCCCTTACATCTCACGCATGCTCATGCAGGACGACATTGACGATGAGCTCAACGATCACCCTGCGCTACTCCAGGTGCAGCAGCCCTTTGTTCAGATCCTATCCCCCCTTCCCTTGGCACTAACATCAACAACTACAAGGAGCCCAAAGAATTCTTGCATAAAGGTCATGGTGATGAAAGTGCCCTCAATTTGCCTTTATCCAAAGGCACATGTGTGGTGGGCGCATCCTTGAAGGGCATGGAAGAAGAAGCCAACGTTCTCCTACTCAATGACAACTTTAGAAGGGATGAGCTAGTGAATCAAATCAGAGAAACAAAGAATGAGGATCACCTTCTAGAGGAGGAGGTAACAACTTCCAACAAAGTTTTGATGATGATCAGTGGGCTAGAGGAGAAATATGTCAATGCGCTTGACAAAATGATGTTGCATGCTTATGAGACATGCATCAAGGGCATGCAGCAGGTCACGATTAACAGTATTGACGTGCAGAAGAGAAACAGGAATAGTGGGAGGATCAAAGCGGTGAGGAACAATACGGTCAACATACGCAAGTTGTTGACCTCTTGTGTGCAGGCTCTTGCAACAGACGATCACATGTTAGCGCATGAACTACTGAACCAAGTCAAGCTATATGCTTCAACAACTAGGAATGCCATGCAACGGCTAGCTCATTATTTCGCCAAGGCGCTAGAGGCACGGATAATGGGCACTGGGAGCCAGCTTTCGCAGGTGCTTATGTTAGAGTCCCTCTCTGCTGTGGAGCTCCTTAGGGCCTACAACCTTTACACTGAAGTTTGCTGCTTCATCAATGTGGCATTCATTTTTTCAGCAGCGACCATCATCCAGGCCATGGCAGGTAATAAGGGTAGGTTGCATATTGTGGATTATGGTACACGTTTGAGATTTCAATGGGCAGGCTTGCTCCGCTTGCTGGCTTGTAAGGAAGGCGGCATGCCAGAGGTGAAGTTTACTGCCATTGCCCACCCCATGCCTATTTGCAACCCAGCTGAGCAGATTGAGAAAATTGGCCACCGGCTCATGAAATGTGCCCATGAGCTTGGCTTTCCTTCATTCAAATTCCACACAATCACAAAAAACTGGGATGACACTTCTATCTTGGACTTGAATAGAGACGATGACGAGGTGCTTGTTGTGATTGACCTCTTTAGTTTCGCATCTTGATGGAAGAGAGCGTGTTCTTTGATGATCCAAGCCCTAGGGATACTGCCCTCAATAACATCAAGAAGATGAGGCCTGATGTATTCATCCAGAACATTAAGAATCATTCATATGGTTCCTCCTTCTTGTCACGGTTTCGGGAGGCACTCTTCTATTACATGGCACTGTTTGACATGCTGGATGCAACCATCTCAAGGGAGAATAAATCTCGAATGGTATTGGAGGAAGCCATTCTGGGATGTTATGTGTTTAATAGCATTTCTTGTGAAGGCATGGACCTAGTGGAACGTCCTGAGAAATATAGCCAATGGCAGACAAGAAATAAACGAGCAGGCCTAAGGCAACTACCACTAAAATCATGCATTGTGAAGGTAGTGAAAGACGAGGTCATGAAGCATTACCACAAAGACTTTATGATTTGCCAGGATGGCCAATGGCTTCTGCAAGGATGGAAGGGGCATATCCTCTATGCCCACACGACATGGGTTGCAGATTTAAGAGGCCTCTTCTTAACGAAGCTGAATGACATAGCATTTCGTTCAACGGCGCTCTATTTAGACCAAAGACCTTTTGGACCTCCTTACAAGATATGTTTGCTGGAAACAAAAATCAGTCGCAGTTGTTTTCTGAAAAAAAAAATGTTTACTAGGATACCAGCTTACAAGAACAGTATCAAAAGTTTACCGACATCAAGCAGAGAAAGAAACACTCTTGCACTCTCTAACCTCCCTCTAACTTTAAGGGTTCTAATTAAGTAAAGATAAAAAAAAAAAAAGTGTGGATGGAGCCAAGAAAGTTTGAACTATCTAGCATCCTTATCATCCACATTCTTATTGACAGCTGCAGTATCAATTGTAACCTTTATCGCCCAGTTTTGGAGCCAAAGCGGTTACATTCCTTCTGCAGAGAAATTAATGAATGATCCACTACTATGACATCAGTAGAAGATATTGTTACGTTTTGAAAACAAGATCATTTCTTGTGAGCCATAAACTCCAAGCAATGCACCACTCAGCAGATCTCTTTGAGGCAACACACGTACATGTGGAATTGTGGATACGATTGATTGAAACATAAAAACAGTTTTATTACTAGTGAAGCCGACTTGTGCCAAAAAATAGGATAATAAGAGTCCATACAATGCCACATCAATACACACCACTAGTAGCATCTAAAACAGAAAATACATGGCTTTGATGTACAAAGAAATGATCCCTCGTGAAATCATTCCACGTTCATATATAACTAATGTTTTACTGTACATGCAGTTAATGTTTTTCCATAGTCATGTATTTTTTTTAGATAATGGATAACAATATCCGCATCTACATCCCAAGGATGTACACAGCCCATTATTACAAGCTTTCAAAGAACGTAAAGAGAGAGCCTAGGTCTTAAATCGACCAGGAAGCTAAGTCAAACAATATGAATGTTTCCATCCTTTGTTGGATATCTCTAAAGCAATAAATTCTAATTTCTTACTTATTGTTGAGAGTGCTTCCATGGCTATCTCTTCGTTACGCTGCAGCTGTGTGCCTTGATAGCGTAACCAATACGCACCTCTAAAAATTACCTCGCAAAATAGAATTAGTTTTCTTTTGATTAAAAACCACATCATTTCGGCATCTCCAGAGAGCCCAGCATATGGCAGCCACCCCCACCCAAACAAATTCTCTAATTTTTTTTATTTTGATTAGTTAGCCAATTCGAACATATGGCCAATTGATCTAGGTTGAGTCAGCCCAAAGTAGCAAAAAGAGATAATCCTCCGGATCATTACGGTAAGGGGCGATCTAGGAATAAGTGTTGAATAGTCTCATTCCCATTACAACAAACGCACTTCCGACTCCCTTTCAGGTTTTTTTTTAGCAAGATTATCTTTAGTCAATACAACCCCCCTCCTAAAAAACCAGAGAAAGATTTAAATTTTTAGAGGAATCTTTACCTTCCAAATCATCCTATGTCAAAAAGGTGTTTGTGTATCAATAAGGTTGAGGTACAATGAGCGGACAAAGAATAGTCCCGATTTGGTTAGGCTCCATCTAAAATAATCCGGCCTTTCCACCAATTCGACATTTGAGATTCGTGCGACTAGACCAAGCCATTCTGTAATTTTGTTATCCACCAGAGCCCTCCTAAAAGAGATGTTTAGAGGGTTGGAATCCATCACTTTTGCAACGGTTGCGTGAGGATTTCGAACTATATTATATAAAGATGGATAGCAATCTTTCAGAGGCTTATCTCCTACCCATTTAACGTCCCAAAATATAGTGGTAGTTCCATCTCTGATATCGAAGGAACCTTTAGCCAACACCTCATCTTTGATATGCTTGAGGCCTCTCCAAAAATAAGAGTCATTGTGTTTGGCTGTCACTTGAGTTAGGGATTCAGATTGTAGGTATTTATTCCTTAAAAGTGACTGCCACATGCCCTTTGTGTTCAACAAATTAACCAACCATTTGGTTAGAAGGCATTTATTTTGCAGTTCTAAATTAAGGATACCTAGTCCCCCTTAATCTTTAGGACGACACAGGATGTCCCATCTGGCAAGTCTATATCTATGTTTTTCTGAAGAGCCTTGCCAGAAGAACCTTGATCTATAATGATCAAGGTTTTTAATCACCCCTTTAGGGATTTCAAAGAAAGACATCATGAAAATAGGTAGGCTGCTTAGGACTGAATTAAGCAGATTTAGTTTCCCCCCATAAGATAGGTATTTTGCTTTCCAGCAAGAGAGTTTCTGTTTGAAACGATCTTCTACCTTTCTCCATTCAGAGTTCAGGAGTTGTCTATGGTGCATTGGGATTCCAAGATATCTAAAAGGATATTCCCCAGTATTGCATCCAAAGAGAGTAGTATAAAAGGATTCCATCTCCTTAGCTACACCATAGCAAAAGATTTTGCTCTTATGAAAGTTGATCTTCAGCCCAGATAATTGTTCAAAAGCACAAAGCAATAGTTTAAGATTTTGTGCTTGCTCTGGGTCATGATCAAGAAAGATAATGGTGTCATCTGCATATTGAAGTATATACAACCCATCATCTATAAGGTGGGGGAGGACACCTCTTATTTGACCATCGGCTTTCGCTCTATTAATTAGAAGAGCTAACATATCTACAACGATGTTGAATAAGATTGGTGACATAGGATCTCCCTGCCTAAGTCCTCGCTTGGTCTGGAAGTAGGGACCTACGTCATCATTGACTTTGATCCCTACGCTTCCTCCAGTGACCATTGTTTCAACCCACCTACACCATTTGGGGAAGAAACCTTTCATTCGTAGTGTTTGTTGATGGAAAGACCACTTCACTTTGTCATATGCCTTTTCAAAATCAATTTTGAAGATGACACTGTCTCTCTTTTTGGTGTGAAGTTCATGAATGGTTTCGTGTAGGATTACGACCCCTTCCATTATATTCCTGCCAGGCATAAAGGCAGTCTGTGTTGGCCTCACCACAGTTTTAGCTACCAAATTAAGCCTATTTGTGCCTACTTTAGTGAATATCTTAAAACTCACATTAAGAATACAGATTGGCTTGTATTGCTGAATTTTTATAGCATTATCCACCTTTGGAATTAAGGTGATAATACCAAAATTCAAGCTGTACAATCAAGATCCTCCCTATGTAGCTCAGCAAATAAGGATAAAAGATCATCCTTGATGATACCCCAAAACACCTGGTATAATTCCGTAGGTAAACCATCCGGGCCCGGGGCTTTGTTATGTTCCATTTGGAAGACCACCTCCCTCACTTCAGATTCAGTGAACGGGCTGATGAGGATATCATTTTCCTCCGGTGAAACCTGTGGAATGTCCAGGTTTTGGTCTTCGCTAAGGGAGATATCAAAATTTTCTAGCTGGCCAAAGAGGTCTTTGTAATAAGACGTAATATGACTCTTAAGCTGATCATTGTTGACACCTGTTATAGCATAATATTATAAGTCAATTAACATGAAATAAGGGCTCAAGTCAAAGACCAAACATAAGTCTAGGGGTCTAACTAACATAATTCCATGAGTTTTGGTATTCTGTGACTTTCCAGGGACTTGATAGATAAATGCCGAGAAGAATGGAGAAAGTTTCGGAATATACAAGACATATGATGACAAGACTTGACCGTGAAGTAACTCAACCCGAAAAGTGGACTAAAACATTCTAGAAGATACCAGAGAACACCAGAAAGAACCAGAGGCCAAGGGGAGACAGGACCCTGGCGGCCGCCAGGCCCATTTAGGCCGGCCACCAGGTGGGTCCCACCTGTCAGCCTCAGCTTTCTAGGTCGGTTTACTACCGACTTTGAGGTTGTATCTACACCGTTGTTGAAGGTCGGTTTGATCCAAGGGTTCACGTTCATCGCCAAGTACTATATAAGAAGACCAGCTGACCCCAGGGCTGATATCAATTTCATAATCATATTCATTATCAACTCATACCCATCAAGTCCAGCCAAGTCTAGACCTAAGCCCTAGTTCATACTAGAAGTAGTTAGCTATCTAGCTAGTTCTAGTTGAAGATCAAGTTCATCTTGAGTTCCCCGATAGTCAAGAAGTAGCAAGGATCATCGTTCTTGAGATTTCTCTCTTGTATTCGATCCGTAAGTACTATTATATTTAGAATACAACTGTTATGGCTTTGATCTTTATAATTATTATATTCTTATTGATATGTGTTTATGCTTGCTATGATTATATGTTTAGTTTAGTAAGATTGCTTTATATTTTATGCATGGAATTGTATAGCATCCATATAGATGATCACTATGTGGGTGATAAGCAATGTGTAAACGTGGTGTTTATACAACGTTTATCTGCAATTGCACCCTACATTCCGGGCCGTGTGGTAGATCGCGGGAGTGACAGTCCTGTTGAGTCCTTTGGAATCCACCCTCCGAATGTAGGACTAGTCGAGTTTATAATTACGGTAATGATCAAGTTTCGTCCTTGGTTGTTATTGGTAATGCTTGCCATGTGTAGAAGTAATCCAACCTTGCCATGATAGCTAGATGTATTGCACTAATTGTAGTATTCATTTGACATATATGATTAGGAGTATCTTAGGAATATTCATTCTATTCTTTCTATAACATGCTAATAGCTCGTATGATACTAGTGGCATATGATGATATTAGACTTGGGTATTTATCATTTATATATTTATCTTTATCCTGTGACTTATCCTGTTGAGTAATGTTAGATGCATATGGCTACTCTGCATTGTACAACTGTAAGTGGATCTCATAATTAAATCACAATATAAATCATTAGATGTCCTTTTCTCTCTACTTTCCATAGACTCCCTTCCATGTGGTAAAATATAAATACGATACGGATTACTCCCGGTGAAGTGCTACAATTGGTATTTCTATCAGGCGCTTGCAGATATCATGTTCATTCTTTTATCAAGGCCAATCAAGAATACCATGCCTCGCATTTCTTTGAGCGTTATTGCTAGGGTTGATGGACTAGTATGTAGGTAATGCTTAGAAATGAGTGGTATACCTTGAGTACATATCTGGTGAGATTAACTCCACTATGGGTAATGATGCTAAGTTTACATCCCACTACTAACACCACCTAACTTCGCTTTGTTGGATCATGAGGTTAATCCCATATCCAAGCTAACATAATTAGATAGATATCCCATATATATTTCTTTTCGCCTTCCTAATTGGGATCGTGTAAGAAATATCAACAATCATCACCGATCACCGGACCTTGATCATTTTCAAGTTTATAAATATGTTGCTTACGATGTTTTCCATTGGCAACTAGATGAAAGAACCTAGTATTAGCATCCCCTTCCAATAGGGTTTTAACTTTGGCTCTCTCATACCATTTTAGTTCCTCCTCTCTTAGGAGGTTAACTAAACGTTCTTTTAGATAGTGCTTCATATCAATCTCTTGTTCAGATAAGGGAGAGATCTCAGCTTTCTTGTCTATATTCTCTAAGATAGCCAACAAAGTCTTTTTTTTCTTTTCTATAAGACCCTGCAGTATGTTTCGCCCAACCCCTTAGATATTGTCTGAGCCTACGAATCTTGAATTGCCAACGTTCAAGAGGGGTGAGCTCGAGCAAGGAGATTGCCAAATATTTGCAACCATGTCATAAAATCCCTCTCGTAACAACCATCCCTCTCAAATTTGAAAGGACGGTTGTGGGTTAGGTGGGTTGAAGCACCCGTGCTTAGTACTAGGGAGTGTGGTCGAGATATTTCTATCCCTAGGTTGTACAGGTTGACAATGGAAACATGAGTTCCCATTCCGTCTTTGGCTAGTACTCTATCCAACTTTTCAAAGGTTGGATTATCTCCTGGTCCCGCCCATGTGTATTGACGGCCTGCCATTGAAATCTCCTTTAGATTCAGAGATTCGATGACAGCGTTAAAGAGGTTTGGCCATTTATGGTCAAACTCCCTAGAAGTCTTATCTTCGGGCCCTCTCATTATGTTGAAATCTCCTCCTATCATATATGGAAGAGTTTCTTTGGAGCACGTGTTGGCGAGTTCTGCTAAGAAAGCACTCTTATTCTATAGTTGTGCTGGCCCATAAACCGTATATAGCATAAATTTGAAGTCATTTGATTTGACTCTTAGGGTGAATTTTACATAAAAGTCTCCCTCAGCAATGGCTCCAATGTCGAAGACATTCAAGTCCACACCTAGCAAAATGCCCCCCGACCTTCCATGGGGTGCCATGGTGTGCCAAATAAAATCATACCCTGCACAAAGTTTTTTAAGGACATGATCCGGGAAGGAATCCGGCCAGTTTTGGAGAGAGCAATAAAATTAATTTGCTCTTCCTTAACCAATTCCGCCAAAAACCTATGTTTAGCCAAGTCACCTAGACCTCTGCTATTCCGAATATTCCCTTTATTTTATATTAATTTTAGAGGTGGTTTTTGGTTTCTTGGGAAGTTTGCCATTTTTATATTTTTGGCATTATGATATTTCTTCCTCTGGCGGAGTGGAGAAAGATCTATAATTTGATCATTCTCCTCCTCCCGCAAGTTCTCATTTAGATTTCCATAGGTGTAGCTGAGAACTGCATCAATTTGGTTATCCTGGTCATCCTCACTTCCAAGATTGAAGGATCACTACTACAACCTTGAGGGATATAGTAACGCCAACTTGTGTTACTATAGGTTGGAAAAAGTGTTACTAGCTCTGTTAGTAACACATTCTATTTTGTGTTCCAATTGCCTATGTTACTATAGACTGGTTTATTGTAACACATTATACTTGTCTACAAGAACACTTCTTTAGTGTTACAATGATTTTTGTTGTAACACTTTTTTCGTTTCCACGGGAACACTTGTTTAGTGTTACAATGATTTTTGTCGTACCACTTTTTCTTTTCTACAAGTAACACTTGTTTAGTGTTACAATGATTTTCTTTGTAACACTTTTTCTTTCTCTAGTAACACTTTACAATATTATAGAGTACATAGTTTGCAACACATTTATTTATCTATTGGAACATTCGCCTTGTGTTACTGGGGATGTCGGTAACTTTAAGGGTTACTGCTGATGAGCACTAAAAGCTAACTTTGTCAATCTCTAAGTTTTAGCACTAAAAGCACTAAAATGTCCCTTTCTTTCTATTAGCACTGAAAGCTAACCTATCAATCTCTAAGTTTTTTATTGAGATTACTGCCGATGAGCCTAGGTTGATGCCTACCCTACCAAAGTTTGATAAAAATTTAGAATCGGAAAGGTAGTGAAGGAGTTACACGGGAATTCAAGGTTCTTCTTCTTCGCCATCCGGTCCACCATGTGTAGGGTGTGGACGCCCGCCGTTGCCCGCATTCACGGAGCTACGACGCGGCACTTTGATAGGTGCTGCCAGAAGCGCAGGTGCACACTCCCCACCGCCGGGGAAGTAGCGGCGCCTGAAGGTGTTGCAGAGTAGACCCGCAGCGGGCTGCGTTGTCGGGCCTCCCCGCCGCCGGCGAAGTCGGTGCATCGACTTCTTCATCGTCGTCCACCGCAGGCGGCGCCGGGGGGGTGTCCACCAAGGTGGTGTCCTCTCCAGACGGCGAGCCGTCCAACCTCTCGCCCTCGGTGGAAGGGGGCGATGGGGCAGTAGGCGTGCCCCCCACCTCTTGCGTCGTCAGGGTGTCCTTAGTGGCAAGGGGCGAGGGGGTAGAGAGCGAGCCCCCCCACCTCCAGCGTAGACGGGGGGCGGTTGAGTGTGCCCCCCTCCTGGGTCGGCCCAGGCAGGCAGTGGGCAGGGGACGCGTCCCCCATCTCTAGTGCAGCTGATGGGGTGGTGAGCATGCCCCCCTCCTGGGGCGTCATCAGCAGAGGGGGCAGCACATCGCCCTCCTCCACGGCTCCTCCTTCCTCCGCGATCTGGGCAGCAAGGACTAGCGAGGGAGTGCCGGTCCCGACCCCCCAGTAGGGGCGACGAAGGCCTCCAACACAAGTGGTGGCGAGGTAGCGGGCAATGGCGATGTAGAGCCCCCAAGAACCTCGTTGCCTGTGTCAGCGGCAGCTGTAGCAGCATCCCCTGTCGAGAGCTCCACCGTTTGTGACAAAACAAAAGATTTGTTAGAGGTAATATTATAATCAGCCACGTCTTCAGCTGTCAGTGGAGAGTTTGTCTTCCTGGAAACCCAGTGTCTGACTCAAGCATAACTTTGAGGCTAATATCATTTAGGAGCTGCTCACAAGCCAAATCCACAATCTCATTCGCCAAAGCAGCCTGTTTTTTGAGGGGGAAAATCCTGAGAAGGAAGTGGGGTTCCTAGGTTGTGGTATTATCAACCTGAGGATTTGGCAGGTTTTGATCATCTTCCGCCTCTTCCATCTCATGGTCACTCCCTTCAGGATCTTTATCACTTTCACCCAAAAGGTCTTCATCTCCCAGCTCAACAGGATAAGGCAGAATAGCTTCATCAGGCTTGAAAAAAAGGCGATAAATACCAGTGCCAACACAAACATCAACATACTCCGGTATCTTCTTAACATCATGCACACCCACAAGAATGTGGACCTGTCCCGTCGCCCTCAGATGTACCATATCCACCTTCTGTGTAGTTCCAATAATGGTCCCAACTGCCCACAGAGGAAGAAAAGAACGAAGAGCCCTAGGCACCCTAGTGACTATCACCCATACCTGCTCCAAGAATTTTATGGGTGTTGGTATTTCTTAGCGTAAGCAGCAAAGTCCGCAAGCGCACGGAAAGTACCATTGTAGCACTTCACCTAGAAGTATTCCAGGTATCAAATTTCCACAGGGAACGGGAGCTAAGTCTGTTCTTCTAGCTATCAAGGGTCAAGCATAGGAGGTGATCCTAGGAGCGATGTGTTCTTTCAGCACTTAGGCTAAGTCAGGCTACTCCGTCTATTAATAGAGTATTACTTCGGGCATCCGGAGTGCACTTGGTCTCGCCTTAGCGATGCCGGCCTCTTGCTCTCTTTCGCAAGAACCGGACGTGGAGGAATACAATGGGCGAATAGGGCTGTCACCACCTATCCCCTACCTCACTACCGTGGATTACGGAGCAAACGAGGGTGATTTATAACTTAGACACCACGTCTACGTTACTTGTCACTACTCTAGCGTTGGCCAGGAGATCCCGTCTTTATCAGGGGTCCTCTACTAGAGCATTTACCACAGGGGCAAACAACGATCCCGTAATTCTCGATAAAATAAATGATAGCGTGAACTTAAGAATGATACTGAAAGTAAGACACGAATAACTTCCGCCAAGTCGTAAAAGTTACCCGTAGAGGTACAAGGTAGGGAGGCGGGAGCCGACAGATCCGGCACTCCGACAGTCGAAAAGACCACGGGTCGCTACTCCTCTCTTCCTCTCTATCTTGCACTCTCTCTCTCTCCCACCGAGTGTCTTGGCACTCTCTAAACCACCCCGAATGTGAGACTATGAATTGTGTTGAGATGATGTTCTATGGAGGGGGGGTGACCCTCCTTTTATACACAAGTGAAAGGTGGTTTTGGCGGGAAACGGTGAAAAACACCTCCATGCACCGCCTCTACTCCTCCGGCCGGGACACCGACCAAGGCGCGGCGGGATCGGGCACTGGGCGCGGCGGGCGCCAAGACTGCGGCGGCGGCCGGCCCAGGTTTGGCCCGCCTGGTGCCGTGCCTTCGCCACCCGTGGGCTGGTGGCCTGCTCTACATTGCTCTTCGAGAGGTGCTTCGGTCGGATTCGGTGCAGTTTCGGCCCCGCCACGTTCCTCTTGGCCAAAGCGTATTTCCGAGTTACGTATTGTTCTTTATTTGGCGTACTTTTCACTGTTTCCGTGTTTGTTCCTGCAAAACAAATATTCTCGAATACAAGTGAAACTAGGTGAGTAGTAAATGTTTAGTTAGTTTAATTAGGTTTTATCTCTCTTAATTAGAGCTAAGTTGGCGGTATAAAGTATGTGATAATGGCCGCCAACAACTCCCCCACACTTAGTCTTTACTCGTCCTCGAGTAAATTTAGATTGAAAAGTGTTGTCTCCATGAATAAATAAATCAAGGATCAGCATAAAGATTATTCCAGACTTCACCTTCCTTGTGAGCATTCAAAGTGTCTATCAATTCATCTTGAAAAATTGTACAAAGGAATAGTTTGGATGTCTATCATTTTATTTCTACTCTTACATGTAAGACTTGGTTTTTATATTTTTGAAAAGAAAACAGCATTGCTCCGTGGTCAATTCTAAGATGAGTCACTCATATTTGTGGATTGGTTCCTCCCAAGTATCTTTATTATGTCGCTCTCTCTAATCCTATTATTTGAGTGGTGTTCAGGTGATTCTTCGAGAAAATGACAAGTGCATATTTACCTTGTATATATTGTCGGGTCAAACTTCGGATCCTCAGGAAAGGAGAGTCATGTTCCCAGATCGAAAGGTGCAAGTGTGTGGAATGCAGTATGGTGGAGACATAATAATGTTGATCCCTGTTGTAATTTGATCCTTCTAATTGTGATGCCTTTGAATTGGAGAGTATGGGCTATTTTATATATATATTTTTTGGGCGGGCTTCTTTGGCACGCCATCTTTTTATTCTCTTGGACACATGTCATTTTTTTTTTTTTTTTTGTCTCATGCGCATCTAGCATGCAGTGTATTTCTTTCCTTTAAATAGCCCATATCTCTTCTTTTGTTTGGCATGTGATAAATATTCGAAGGTTTAGAGATTGGAACAATATCATGTCTCTTTTTTTTTTTCGGATGGTGGTGCATGTTTGTGCGCAATTCTTAATGTAAGAATTGGCTTATTTTGGTGGGTGCATGTGCATTTCGATCTTAGGTGCATGAAACTCCTCTCAACCTTGATCACAAAGGTTGACAAAACTCAATACAAGAATAAATAGCTATTTGTGGATGTATATAATTCTAATTTTGGCTTTGGTAGGAATTGATTCTAAATTAACCATGGAGCATGCTTGAGTAAAAGTTTTGAAATGAATTTCAAGTCTTGTTGCAAGAGAGAATAAAAGTCAAGTTATCCTACTATATCTCTGAGTGCAATTAATAAGATGAAATGAGTTCCCTATTCTGCATTGCTCATCAAAGTTTAGGATCTTAGTAGGAATAAAATTTATACTAACTGATTCATTTTATTCAAGAGAAGTGGAGATTAGCCATGTTGATTTTAGATGAATTTGTTCTTAAATTGGCATAGAGAGAGAGAGATGGGGAAGGGCGTGGAAGAAGGTTTGTAAACCTTTGTTGCGTGTGCGCGGGCCTTCCCTCACACTTGTTCTTTATACATATTATTTCAAGAGACAAGACAAAAGAACAAGTGTGCAAAAAGTAACAACTCTTTATTGATCAGGCATACAATCTTTGAAGGAAAAATACAAGATAAATGAAAAACTAATGCCTGCTTTATTTGGAGAGAAAATTTCTAGCGTGGTGGGGCAAGTGCGCCAGCCACACCTGCTGCTCTTGCCACCCTAGTTAATTTTTCATTAAATCCTCTACGCATTGAAACGATAGTATCTTCGAGTTTCTTAACCTCCAATTTCTCTTCTGCTATGCTGTTTTGAGCACGTTCTAGTTTTCTACGAAGGCTCCTTATGCTAGCATTGACAGATGCAAAAGTGGGTCCAATTTTCGGCTCCTCCTCCTCACTATCACTGAAGAACCCACGTGGCTGACCCCTTGGAGGGGGGTTTCCTAATGGTGGAATGACCCTCCTTACTACTCGCTTGATGGGATTTTTGATTCCTAGAGCGGGTGATTTTTCTCTTTGGGGAGCCTTGTTTCTAGGAATTCCTTAAGAAGATTTCTTTTTGGTGTCTGTAGGCAGTGCGCGTTTCCTCCTAATGCTGGAAGTGGGTTTTGATTGAGGCTTTCTTGTGGAGCTTTGTGGAGGAGGTAAGATTGCGAGTGGGGTTGCCGTGGCAAAATTTATTTCTTCTCTAATGGGAGATTCTTCAGGTTCATTTATGCCAAGGGCGAGGTAAAGCTGGTTGTTGCGTGTCATGGTGTGAAGAGTGGAGTTTAGCAAAGCAAAGGTTTGGTGTGAGGTGACACTAGAGTGGTGCACGAGTTTTATAGCAAATTGAAATGAACACGGACCGAACACCTACTGAGCGTAGATAAAGGGACTGAGAATAGGCACAAGGAACAGGATGTGCTCGGGAGGCCACCCTACCACGGCGGGCGCCGTGGGTGCGGCGGTCGCCGCCAGGGGCGCTCCCGGGTGCTTGTCCGTCCCTATCCTAAGTCTAGTCTTATCCTCGCGCTTCATATCCAGGTGTTTTTATTTGTTTTATTTTTATTCGTGTCAAGGAGATAAAAGAGAAGAAGGAAATTTGTTTTAACTTCTTAAAAGAAAACAAGTGTAATTAAAGATTAAAAGGCTTCAAAACTAATCAACTTTATTTCATCTATGGTTTCATTTATATTGTGAGAAGGTTCATAATAAAATTTTAATCTTTGGCCATTTACCTTTGAGATGTTACCTTCATCGTCGCGAATGGTTATGGCTCGTGTGGTGCGATGTCGACAACGGTGTATGGTCCCATCCACTTGCTTTTAAGCTTTCCCCGCTGAATAATTTCACTTTCGAGAGTTGAAGAGTAATACCTTGTCTCCTTCTTGAAATGTTTTTTATCTTTGGATTCGGCGGTCGTGCCATCTTTTTGTTCTTTCCTTGTAAATTTCGGCAATGTGGTACGCCTTCTCATGCCATTCCTCTAGCTCGGTGAGTTGTTTACGTCTATTCTCGTCCGGCTAGCTTGACGTCCATGTTCCAGGTTTTGATTGCCCAGTAAGCTCGATGTTCGAGCTCCACTGGCAAATGACAGCTTTTCCCATAGACCATCTGGAATGGTGTCATGCCAATGGGGGTCTTGTAAGCTGTCCTGTATGCCCATAGTGCATCGGGTAGCTTGTCTTTCCATCCCTTTCCCATTGCATTGACTGTTTTCTGAAGGATGTTCTTGATTTGCTTATTGGATGTTTCCGCCTGGCCACTTGTTTGTGGGTGGTATGGTGTAGCGATGTTATGCTTGGATCCCAACTCCATTAGAAATTTTTTCAAAACTTTGTCGGTGAAGTGGGTTCCTCGTCGCCACCACCACCATCCTTGGGGTTCCGAAGCGTGGAAAGATAATCTCATGGAACATTTTCCTTGCATGCTTGGAATCTGCGGCTCGGCACGGTAGTGCTTCCACCCATTTGGATACATAGTCGACAGCGATGAGGATGTATTCACAATCATAGGACTTTGGAAAAGGTCCCATGAAGTCAATACCCCAGACATCGAAGACTTCGACTTGTAAATTGTAGTGGAGGGGCATGGCATTTCGTGAGGTAATGCCTCCTTGCAGCTGGCACTTATGACACCTTCTGATGAACTCTTTGGTGTCTTGGTACATGGTTGGCCAGTAGAATCCGCACTGCCAGATTTTTGCTTGTGTGCGGAACACGCCATAGTGTCCTCCGTATGGCGCTGCGTGGCATTTCTCAATAATCTCTTGTCCCTCTTTGGTGGGCACACATCTTCTCAACATCCCGTCAGAACATACCCTGTAGAGGTACGGATCGTCCCAGCAGGTGGCGTCGGCTTTACGCTTTTCAACCGGTGGGATTCGCCGGGTGGTACATAACCCGAAACCATAAAATTCACAATGTCTGCATACCATGGGGTTATGTCCTCCACCTTCAGGAGCATGTCGTCGTGTAGGAAGTCATTAATGGGTAGTTCCTGTGTGTTAGTGAATTGCAAGCGCGACAAATGATCGCAACGGTATTCTCTACTCCCTTCTTATCTTTAATTTCTAAATCAAATTCTTGGAATAAGAGAATCCATCTTATTAATCTAGGTTTAGCGTCTTTCTTAGTGAGCAAATATTTCAATGCAGCATGATCAGTGTAGACAATCACTTTTGATCCCACTAAATAAGACCTAAACTTATCAATAGCAAACACAACAGCTAGGAGTTCTTTTTCAGTTGTCGCGTAATTCAATTGAGCTCCAGTGAGTGTTTTGCTAGCATAGGCAATTGTGTGATGCTTTTTATCTTTGGTTTGGCCCAGGACCGCACCAACCGCATAATCACTAGCATCACACATGATTTCAAAGGGCAGCGACCACCAACTGGGTGGTTGAATGATTGTTCTTTGAGATGAGTGCTTCTTTAATGGTAAGGAAAGCTTTCATGCACTCATCCGTGAACTCAAAAGGCACATCCTTAGCTAGCAGGCTTGTTAACGGTCTTGTAGTTTGTGAGAAATCTTTTATAAACCGTCTGTAAAATCCTGCGTGGCCTAGGAAGCTACGGATTCCTTTTACGTTCACTGGGGGAGGTAATTTTTCAATCACTTCGATTTTTGCTTTATCTACCTCAATCCCTCTTTCGGACACTAGGTGACCGAGGACAATGCCCTCTCGGACCATAAAATGGCACTTTTCCCAATTAAGTACTAGGTCCTTTTCTTGGCATCGTTGCAAGACTCTATCTAGATTCTCTAGACAACTCTCAAAAGTTTTTCCATAGACGGAAAAATCATCCATGAAAACTTCCATGATCTCCTCAATCATGTCTGAGAATATGGACATCATACACCTTTGAAATGATGTAGGTGCATTACACAACCCGAAAGACATTCTACGGTAGGCGTATGTTCCATATGGGCATGTAAACGTGGTCTTGCTTTGATCATCAGGGTGGATGGGAATTTGGTGGTAGCCAGAATATCCATCTAGGAAGCAAAAGAAAGAGTGTTTCGCTAACCGCTCCAACATTTCATCAATAAATGGGAGTGGGAAGTGATCTTTCTTTGTGGTAGCATTTAATTTCCGGTAGTCTATGCACATTCTCCATCCTGTGACGGTACGCTGTGGGATTAATTCATTTTTAGCGTTTTTAATTACCGTCATGCCTCCCTTCTTAGGCACTACTTGGACAGGGCTAACCCGATCCTTTGTGTGGAACAGGATAGATTATCCCGGCGTGAAGAAGTTTAAGAACTTCTTTCTTCACGACTTCTCTCATTTCATTATTGAGCCGGCGTTGAGGTTCACGTGAGGGTGTTTCATCCGGGTCAACAGGGATACGGTGGGAATAAATCATTGGGCTAATTCCCTTCAAATCATGTAAGGAATACCCGAAGACAATTCTATGTTTTTCTAAGACTTTTATCAATTTGGATGACTCCTCTTCAGTTAATTTATCATTGATAATTACAGGAGCATTTTTATCATTATTTAAGAAAACATAGCGTAGTCCTTCAGGGAGGGTTTTTAGCTCAATGGGAGGTGGTGTCATTTCTTCTTCTTTAGGGAGATCAATGAAATCATCCATCTCACTAATTTCTTCAATGAAGAATTTGGAGTCTTTTTCTAAAGATTCTTCAGGAGTTTCAAAGGGTATTGTTGACACTACCTCAACGGGCATACATTTGGACAGAGGTTCCACTATTGAATTTTTAGCTTGAGTTATGGGTAGAGTGAAAGTGTCTCTTCCTAACTTTACATCTAAATCCCCCTTTTTTTGGTGGGTTATTCAACAATTTTTCTAGGGGATGCCCGATTAAAATATCAAACTCATCTATATCAAAAATATGAAAATCTAGACTGAGTTCAATATCATTATTGTGAAGAATAACATCATGTAGTAACCCCAACCCTGGGATAACAGATCGTGTATCATGTCTAAGGGTTTTGATTGTAGGCCACCATTGTTGATCGTAAAAATGGATTAAAGCAAAAGAGTGGGACATTATATTGAAGCCTACGGTGGGGTTGTATTGTACATTTTCCCAGATTCCTCGTATGTTACAATATAAGGGAAATGAAGGGGTGCGAATCCGAATTTCTTCGGTCGTCGACTCACTTTCATTAATCCATTCATTACTCATTAGTGTGGTTAACTCCCTAATTGATTTTTGCAACGATTCTTTACTTAATGGTTCTTTAGGGGTTAATGGAACTGGGGGTCTCTTCACTGATTCGTAATTTGAGGTGTTTCCATAATCGTCAAGAAATACGTCCTCAATGTTTGGAAGGTCTCCCAAAAGGGGTTCCTCCACTGGTTCGGGGAAAGGTTTCTCTAAGGGTGTATGTGGTTCAGCGAGGTTCGCCTGAGCCGAAGAAACGTCTTTCGAGATAGACTTGCATTCTACAAGGATGGGTTCAAGAGGAGGAGTGTTTTCTCGGATTTTATCTAAAAGTGCTTCTCCTTCTTCTACAGGTTTATGTGAAAACGAACCGCCTGCAGCCGAGTCTAGGAATGTAAGAGATTCCTTATTTAATCGACCAAAAATGTTGCAATAAAACATGTCGGGACAAAGACAGTCGGGACGAGTTTGTTAATGTTGTAAATCTATCCCGGGCTGCTCCTATCTCTTCTTTCTCCTTTTCTTTGGAATGAGAGGATTTCGGCACGAAGGGCAACAATTTCGGTGAGAGGGAAGAATGCTAGGCAAATTTTGCCTGCAGTTCCTCCCAATCCCCATTTACTTTTCCTACGTTATGATCGTACCATTGTATCGCTCTCTCCGTAAGCGAGAAAGGAAACAATTTCCATTTTAAATATTCATGTGGTACGCCTTCAAAATGGAGGCAACCATAGAGCTGTTCAAATTCCCGCAAGTGGTGATATGGATTTTTCTCTTCGAAAACCGTAAAAGGGGCTGTTCCGAACCATGGCTAACAAACTGGGGCGGAGCTCAAATCTTGAAGCTGTGATTGGCTTCGAAGAAGATGGGCGTTCTAAGAGCTCGCCCTTTGGAGCAGACAATTTAGAAATGGTGGGTTGCTCCATAAAAAAAAATAAAAAGAATGGCGAGGGGGTAGGGCTCACACTGATAACTAGGTTTCACAGACTATAACGACAACCGTTCCCCGGCAATGGCGCCAGAAATGCTTGTTGGTATTTCTTAGCATAAGCAGCAAAGTCCGCAAGCGCACGGAAAGTACCGTTGTAGCACTTCACCTAGAAGTATTCCAGGTATCAAATTTCCACAGGGAACGGGAGCTAAGTCTGTTCTTCTAGCTATCAAGGGTCAAGCATAGGAGGTGATCCTAGGAGCGATGTGTTCTTTCAGCACTTAGGCTAAGTCAGGCTACTCTGTCTATTAATCGAGTATTACTTTGGGCATCCGGAGTGCACTTGGTCTGCCAAGCGATGCCGGCCTCTTGCTCTACTGCGCAACCGGACGTGGAGGAATACAATGGGCGAATAGGGCTGTCACCACCTATCCCCTACCTCACTACCGTGGATTGCGGAGCAAACGAGGGTGATTTATAACTTAGACACCACGTCTACGTTACTTGTCACTACTCTAGCATTGGCCAGGAGATCCCGTCTTTATCAGGGGTCCTCTACTAGAGCATTTACCACAGGGGCAAACAACGATCCCGTAATTCTCGATAAAATAAATGATAGCGTGAACTTAAGAATGATACTGAAAGTAAGACACGAATAACTTCCGCCAAGTCGTAAAAGTTACCCGTAGAGGTACAAGGTAGGGAGGCGGGAGCCGACAGATCCGGCACTCCGACAGTCGAAAAGACCACGGGGTCGCTACTCCTCTCTTCCTCTCTATCTTGCACTCTCTCTCTCTCCCACTGAGTGTCTTGGCACTCTCTAAACCACCCTGAATGTGAGACTATGAATTGTGTTGAGATGATGTTCTATGGAGGGGGGGGTGACCCTCCTTTTATACACAAGTGAAAGGTGGTTTTGGCGGGAAACGGTGAAAAACACCTCCATGCACCGCCTCTACTCCTCGGGCCGGGACACCGACCAAGGCGCTTGGCGGGATCGGGCACCAGGCCGCGGCGGGCGCCGCACCGCGCGGCGGCCGGCCCCAGTTTGGCCCCGGTGCCGTGCCGTGCCTTCTCGTGGGCTGGTGGCCTACTCGCATTGCTCTTCCAGAGGTGCTTCGGTCGGATTCGGTCTGGTTCTGGCCTGCCACGTTCCTCTTGGCCAAAGCGTATTTCCTGAGTTACGTATTGTTCTTTATTTGGCGTACTTTCACCTGTTTCCGTGTTTGTTCCTGCAAAACAAATATTCTCGAATACAAGTGGAACTAGGTGAGTAGTAAATGTTTAGTTAGTTTAAATAGGTTTTATCTCTCTTAATTAGAGCTAAGTTGGCGGTATAAAGTATGTGATAATGGCCGCCAAAAATGGGCTGGACATCATCCACAAATTCAGCAAAAACAATAGTGCCTTCCTTGTTCTTTGTTTTGATGGTGTCGATTGCAATCATGCGATCAAGTTCTTCCTTGCTAGGGAAAGGGACGACATAAGATTTCGGCCCAAGTTGCTGCACCTCCCAGTTCCAACGAACAGGGATAATCCTTGCCAGTTCAGCCTGTAGCAACTGTGCGGAAACTTCTCCCTCTTCAACTGTGATGAGGGCTGCAGTTGATGACTGAAATGTTTGCACAACATGAT
Organism: Hyparrhenia diplandra; assembly: GCA_015847255.1. Lineage (NCBI taxonomy): Eukaryota > Viridiplantae > Streptophyta > Magnoliopsida > Poales > Poaceae > Hyparrhenia > Hyparrhenia diplandra. The sequence goes on from JADLZK010008369.1 coordinate 1,955,552, forward strand.
TGTTCCTAGCGGCTTGAATGTGGAAGAACCCCATCCCATCCTCGGCGGCGCCGCATAAAGCAACAGAAGGTTTGGGTCCCCGAAGCAGCGGGCATTGGTTAGTGAAGTGCTCTTCCATGCATATCGAACATTCCCTCTACCCAGTGCGCTTTTTTTCTTACCCTGATCAGCTTCCGCCTTGTTGCGCTCGACGTCATTGCCACGACCACCTCCCCGGGAGGCGCCCGCATTGTCGACGGCGTCCGTGGGCTGTCCTTGGATTTTGGCCGCCGGTGCCATCGTCCCGATCAGCGGCCGGGATGGCGCCACCACGACCGGCAGCGAGGGTGTGGCCGCCGCGACCTGCAGCAGTGGAGCCACCGCGACCACCAAGTGGCGGTGGATCACCCCGCCCGCGACCACCGGTGGTGGTGGATCCCTCGGCCAACACGCCCACGACCTCGGCCTTGATCTGCGCGGCCGCGGCCAGTGTTGTCGAAGAAACCGCGACCGCGACCTCGACGCCAATTGGTTGAAATGCCTCGCTCGGGTGCGCCTCGCCCGGGTGCGCTCCGGTGTCCTCCCCTTCCCGCTTCGCCTCCGGCCATCAGCGCGTCATGGTAAGACTTGGTGTCAGTGGTGTCGATCAAGACCGGGTGAACCCAGCGCCTAGGTTTGCCGCTGTTGCGTCGGGCTGGGTTCGTGACCGAGCCACCTTTGTCGCTGTTACATCGGGCTGGGTCTTGTGCGACGAAGGCGTGCCAAGCCAGGTGGGTCGTGACCGAGCCGCTAGGTGTAGTGTGTACACGGTCGGTCTTGACCGGTTCAGTCGCCCGACTTGTTCGAATGGGATTCGAAAATTGAATCCGCGGGTCTATCGGATCGACACCCTCCAGCCGGGAATTCTGCAGCGCCGGCCGCAAGAAATCGCCTACGGTGGCCGCCGGCGTGATCCGAGGAGATGGAAGAGGTCCCTTCCATGGCCGCAGAGGAAGCTTGATCCACCGAGGTTGGGTCGACTGTGTGGCAGCAGGTTCTGACGTCGACGCCGGCGCCGGTGCCGACGAAGCTTGTACCACTGGCGTCGGTGAAGCAGGTCTTGTGATGTACCATGGCAAGGTCATAGCGTCTCCGAGATCCTCGCCTTCCGGATCGAATCGAGGTTGTGATCCCAGAACTTGCCAGCTATCTCGGTGAGAACTGACACGCCGGTGAAGGGATGACGATTAGCCGCGAGCCGCAACGGCTCCTCCCCCGTGATGCAACGAAAAGCGAGCTTCGTTGACGGCGCTAACAAGACCGGTGCCATCCTCCATCCCACGGCGTCGCCGGAGAGTTGGCTCAGCCGTGGACGGAGGGTCTACGGCCGGGCGTCGGCGTAGGAGGCGAGCCGGCGGAGCTACGTCGGGGTTGCTCACATATGTGATAATGGGATCGTTGGATACAACTTATATTGTTATATATAAAGTTATTTATTGATAAAATAATAAGTTGAGACCAAAAGCCAAACGGTATGCTTTTTACAGCTTTTTCTGGCCACGATTTCCCAATGACACCTATTATTTGTACTAAAACCTAGAAATTGCGTCGTCAGACCAGCGTTTATTTTGTCGGCTATTTTTGTTTTATTTGAAAAGCATTTTTTGATCGTTCTATAGGAAACATGGCCAACAGTATTGTAAACACCGCAGAGAGGTTGTTGCAGCTAATAAAATATCATTTGCATTACATCGATGCATGGCAGTGGGTTCCTTTCAAGGCGTCTCTTTCCAGCAGAGCTCAATAGTCACATAGGTGATTGCTGCATACTAATTTTCACTAGGTTAATTTAAATAATAGCGCATGTTACAATGACATTTCAAAATATTATTTTTGTTGTGTCCCGTGTATCGTATATCTTTGGCAACCATTATCCAAGCAGCATTGGAAATATCGCTAGCCATCGTTTCTAGCGTCCAAGCAGCATCAGGTTTAGAGCCCAGCCATTGTCTCTGTAGCGTCCAAGCAGCATCGTCTACAGCTCCTGCCTGTAGGAATCGTGAACCAAAAGTTTGTATATATATATACATCTCAGTATAATATATGTTAACCAAATGCTGTTGTGGCACCAATTGCCAAGCCCCAATACCATTGATCATCACCATGGCCACCACACCGGAGGAATTTTTTGTCAAGGATTTCATGGAGCAGCCACCAGCATCCCCACCAGTCTTCCTTGATCTTCCCCACAAGCTCAATGCCAGCAATGAGGTCCGCCATCATCTCCCTAACAACAATGACATGATGCTCCCTTACATCTCACACATGCTCATGGAGGATGACGTCATTGACGATGAGCTCAATGATCACCCTGCTCTACTCCAGGTGCAGCAGCCCTTTGTGCAAATCCTCCACTCCCTTTCCTTCAATGCTAATACCGACAACAGGGAGGAGCCCAAAGATTTCTTGCATAAAAGCCATGGTTATGAAAGAGCGCTCAATTTGCCCTTCTCCAAGGGTGCATATATGGTGGGGACATCCTTGGAGTTCATGGAACAAGCCAACATGTTCTTGCCCAAAGACAATAAAGTTACAAAGGCGGAGCAGATGAACCGTGAAATCAGGGAAGGCAACGTTAGTAGGACGAAAAAAAGGTACAACAGGGATCATCATCTAGATGAGGAGGAGGTAAGAAGTACCAGTAGTGCTATGATGTCAGAGGAGAAATGTGGCAACAATATGCTCGACAAAATGATGTTGCATGCCTATGAAACATGCACCATTCACATGGAATGTGTCACCATCGACAAAAGAGGCACAGAAAAAAAGAAACAAGAAGAGTGGAAGGATCAAATCCGTGAGAAACAATATAGTTGACATTGGCACAATGTTGATCTCTTGTGCACAGGTGCTGGCACTGAACGATCACATGACAGCGCGTGAGCTACTTATGCAAATCAAGCAACATGCTTCAGCAATAGGGGATGCCACCGAACGGCTAGCTCATTGTTTCACCAAGGGGCTAGAGGCACGCATAGAGGGTAAAGGGAGCCAGATTTGGCAGTTGCTTATGTTAGAGCACCCCTCGGTTGTGGAGTTCCTCAAAGCCTACAACCTTTACACTCAAGCTTGTTGCTTCCTCAATGTGACATTCATTTTTACAACAATGACCATCATGCAGACCATAGTGGGTAAGAGCAAGTTGCATATCGTCGATTATGGTATGCGTTATGGATTCCAATGGGCAGGCTTGCTCCACTTGCTAGCAAGGAAAGAAGGCGGCCCGCCGGAGGTGAAGTTAACCGCCATAACCCGCCCCAATCCTAAAGACTACCCAAGTGAGCAGATTGAGAAAATTGGTTGTCGGCTCATGAAATGTGCCGATGAGATTGGCTTGCCTTTTTTCAAGTTCCACACAATCATGAGAAAATGGGAAGATATTTCCATCATGGACTTGCACACAAACGTTGATGAGGTGCTTGTCGTGACTGACCTCTTCAGTTTGAGCATCTTGATGGAAGAGAGCATATTCTTCGATTCTCCAAGCCCTAGGGATACTGTCCTCAATAACATCAAGAAGATGAGGCCAGATGTATTCATCCAGAGCGTTATCAATCGTTCATGTGGTACATCCTTCTTGTCACGGTTTTGGGAGATGCTCTCCTTTTATATGCCACTATTTGACATGTTGGACGCAACCATCCCAAGGGAGAGTAAGTCTCGATCGGTGCTAGAGGAAGTCCTCCTAGGACATTATTTTTTTAATGACATATCTTGCGAAGGCATGGACCTAGTGGAACGCCCTAAGAAATACAAACAATGGCAGGCAAGAAACAAACGTGCAGGTCTAAGGCAGCTGCCACTACAATCAAGCATTGTAAAGGCAGTGGAAGATGAGGTCATCAAGCATTACCACAAAGACTTTATGATATGCCAGGATGGCCAATGGCTTCTTCAAGGATGGATGGGGCGTGTCCTCTTAGCCCACACAACATGGGTAGCAGAATGATATATAGCATGTGTTTAATAGCTCTGAATTTAGAATAAAGACCATACCTTTTTGATTCACTTTACTGAATAAACAAGAATGTTTAATTTCCTGGGATACTAGCTTACTACAAGATTAGATTGGGAAGTTTACTGCCATGATGTGGGAAAGCTTTCCCTCTAACCTCGTTCTAAGAATTCTATGCAAAGAAAAAGCAAAATAAAAGCATGGACGACGCATAGCCAAATAACTTTGAACTTAGTATCTGCGTCGATCTTACCGTCACCTTCACCGCACGCTAAGTTTAGGTCCCTGGTCTTGAGGAGGATGTAGGAGTTTCTGTTTTTAAAAAAAGAAATTAAAGACCGATGCACTATGACATCAAGAAAAGATATTATTATGTTCTGAAAACAAGATCATTTCTTGCAATCCATAACAAGCTCCAAGTAATGCACCATTATTGAGTGGCTCCAAGCAATTAAAAAAAGGCATTGATGTTGCTAACATTTGAAATTGTTGATACAGTGATTGGATAGTTTGCAAGGTGTTGTTTGGTTTGGCACCAGCTATGGTGTTTAGTGATATATCCCTAAAACAACTAATAGTGAAGCTATAACAGGTTATAGCGGCAAAATTGTATATGAACAACAATATAGCGACAGCTGGCTGAAAAGGCTATCGTGGAAAAGCCATGTGTGGGCCCGGATCCAATCGGGCGCCACCGTGCGCATGCCCAAGCTGAGCAGGGCAGGGTGGGTATGGTGGGAGGTTGAAGGAGAGGGGGGGTGGGTGGGGGGGGGGGGGGATAACTCAGTTGGTAGAGCTCCGCTTTTGCAATTGAGAAGTTGTGGCGGTAAGGATAGTATCTTGTACCTGAACACCGGTTCACTTTTAAGGAAAGAGGGGGAGGGTGGGGTACTGGAAATAAATTTGATGAGCCTGGGGCGCACCACACCTGTGGCAGCTAGCTGCCACATGGCACAAAAATAGAGATAACAGCCGAACCGATGGATCTCGGTACACACCTCTTGCTCCTCCTGCATGGGGAAGTTGCAGCTCCTTCGGCTCAGGTGGTTACCATGTCTCCACCACATGGCAACTATTCCGACAGGGGCGTACGCGGGCATGGGTGTGTTTGGGGCTCATCCAATTTTCGAGGTCACTACCGATGGAACCCTAATTGTCATGACAAATATATAGTTAATACTATTTTGTATGTGAAAATATTGAAAAATAAATATTAGAATAAAAAAATACCTAGTCAAAATTATAAATAATTGAGAGTAAAGTGTATCATCATTAGTATTAATTGTTTTCTGTGGGCTGTGGTGGGCCCATTTCAATTTCCAGCCAATGATGCTTGCCGCTCGCTTGCCAGAGCTCCGCCGGCCGCCGGCGCCGCTGATTCGCCGCCCACTTCGCTTCTCTCCTGAAATACTGGCCGCGCCACTGCAGCAAGGTCACGGAGCACGCGCGGCGGTTATGTCTGCCTAGTCTCCATCCGGAGACGGGATGAGAAGGAGGAAGCGAACAAGGCAGGCGCAGCTGCTGCCGGAAATGGCAGAGTGCGAGGTATGTTCACGTAGACGGCATGAACCTCAAACTTTGTTGAGGGAGTGGTGAGAATGCCCGGACTGGATTTCTGTGGGTTGCGGAATGCTATTATGGTCTGAGGCCTGTGTGCTGTTGCGGCAGAAAGGCAGGCGCGTGGAGGGTGTTTGTGAAAATGACGCTGCCAACGCCAACCTCCTGGGAGGGCTGGGATGCAGGCAGCGCCCTCATGTCACCACCCCATCAGCACGGTGAGCCCTTTGTTCGGCTGTTTAGCATTGTGGGCAGTGCTCTGCAGGCGACAACAAATTGGATTGGCAATGGCAGTTAGCTGGTGTCACCGTCAGTGTCGGTGGAATGGCTCTGCAGCGCAGGTCGGCTGGTGCTTGTGTAAAATTCCGCAAGAAGCAGTCCTCTTCATTGAGACAGTGCTGGCCTGCTGGGACATTTTAGTGAACCCCAAGCGTTTGTGGAAATTCGACAACCTGCCAAAGTGCCAGATGTTTCATGGACAGGAGAGCCCTGCCAGATTTGCTTTCCTCTGCTTCAGTCTCTGCTTTCCACAGAATTTGGTACCACTAGTTCTGTGATGCAGACATGTGAAACCACATCTGTGGAACTTTCAGTGCGTGGCTGACTGGTCACTCGTTCTGAACCGTTTGCCTTCGGTTCAGGGAATCACGGTCAATGTCAATAGTTCAACTTGTCTTTCGAGTATAGCTGCCAGGTACTTTGGCTTTTCATTTCAACAAGCTTGATCTTCTTCTTCTGGGGCCTGTAAGTAAGCCTGTGAGGAAACCAATTCCAAAAAGCATGGCACTCTGGAGTGGTGTGGGTCAGGTGGCAAACATCGCACAGCTTGCTGGGGTTGACGCCTATGGGCTCATCTCCATGATTGTGGAGGCTGCAAAGACGGTTAAGAGGAACCGGGAGACCTGCCAGCTGCTGGCACGACGTGCAAGGATGATTGGGGACCTTCTTCAGCAGCTTGAAAGGACACAGCTGATGCAGCACATGGAAACGAGGAACCCAGTGGAGCAGCTGGAGACGCTTCGGCATGCATATGTTCTGGTCACATCCTGTCGCAACAGTAGCTACCTGCACAGCTTCTGTATGGGGCAGAAGCAAGCTGACAAGCTTCATGAAGTGCAGAATGAGATCACCTTCTACCTCCAACTTTTCCCCCTTGACAGCTTTGTCGACAACACCCGTACTTGGGAGCGGCTTCTGAGCAGAGCTTTGTCCTTTGTGCACAAGGGTATGTATATTGTTATCCCAATTTTGTAAGACAATTTGTGTTTCTGAAGACTTGTTTCCCCCCTGAAGCAAAAAACCTTTTTCTTATAGCCAATGGCATGCTCAAATCTGTTTCTAAATGCAAACTTGACCTTTTTTGTGTTTTTATTTTATTGGTTTCTTGCTCATTGTGTTAATTAGACACTAGTCCACTGAAATTAGAATCATACACAAACCAAGGCTCAAGATCATGCAACTGTTGGAGCCTGTAGAGGATGTAAAAACAATCTAACTCAAAAGAACTTATATAAGCAACATTGTACATAGCTATATATTATTCCAACTGAAACATGTGCATAAATCCTCAATTCCATTTACCCTGCTTCATACTAAGATTACGATTCAAATGTGGATGGAAGTTGTTTCTGGAATTGTTGCTGATTATTTTCACAACGTTTTGTAAGACATAAGTTATGTACGAAGGGTTCTTGTAACGACCTGTTACTTGGGCTTCATTTCTCTGTGGGCTGTAAACCGGTGTGTCGCCGCTGGCATGTATCTGGGCTTAGCCCATTTACGTTTTGCTACCTATGAATAGCTAACAGACACGCAAGTTCAACACGCAAGTTCAACAGTTTTCAGATAAATTTTGTATAATCTATTCACTGCTCTCTGAACCTGCATCATTCTTCTACTAGAGCTTTTCTGTACTACTTCAATATAGTCATCATCCATCACAATTCTATACCCAATTTCGGTTAACTGACCGAGACTAACCAAATTACTCTTGAGTCTAGGAAGGTAATAGACATCATGCAGTAACCACTGATCTCCTAACTCTCCTTGAAACAGTACAGTGCCCTTACCCTGAATATCAATTGTAGACCCATCCCCAAAGGTTACCTTCCCTGAGATATTTGGATCAATATCTCTGGACTTCTCCTTGTCTCCTAACATGTGGTTGCTCGCTCCATTGTCGAGGTACCACACATCGCCACTGGATACTCCAGAGTCAGTGTAGAGCAGCTCCGGGAACACCTTCTTCTCCACCAAAGCCAGTTGACAGCCGTCCGACAACAGGTTGTCCAACAACAGCTCGCTAGCGTCAGCCTGCTCCTGCACGCCCACCTCGGCGAGCAGCACCGCCGGCTCGAACTCGACAGCCTTGACGTGATGAGCCTCCTCCTTTTCTTCACCACCCGGGCACCGATTGGCGTAGTGCCCGTAGTGTTTGCACATGAAACACTTGATGTGGCTCTTGTCGCGCTTGACAGAGCCATCTCCATGACCTCCCCGGCCGCCACCGCCGCCGCCTCGGCCATGCCCATGACTGCCACTACCACCGTCATGGGGCTTGCTTCTGCTCGATCCTTCCCCTGACGCCATCTTCTGCCGAGCTTCCCACTCTGCCTACGTCAGCAACATCTGACCGGTGTCAGATCGTGCGCCATCTTCACCTTGCTTCACACGTTCTTCAAATGTTTTCAGCCGGCCGACCACATCGGCGAACGACATTGTCTTGAGATCGTGGAATTGCTCGATCCCGGCCACCAGCTGAATGAACTTCTGCGGTACCGTGTTGAAGATCTTCACGAGTGTTGCGTCGTCCAGCGTCCCGCGCAGACTCGACTACCGGACTGACATACTCGTCAGTTTCCCGGCATAGGAGTCCACTGCTTCGCCATCCTTCATCCTCAAACTGTCAAACTCGTTCATCATATTCTGCAACCGCGCCTCCTTGACACGCTCCTCCCCCACGAATCTCGTCTTCAACGAGTCCCAGACCTCCTTCCCGCTCTTCTTCGCGGCAACCTGCATCAGCAGATCGTCGGGAAGGCACTGGAGCAGATGCGCCCGTGCCTTGGTGTCCTTCGCCTTCCTCTTCGTGATCGCCGTCGGATCTTGGGCAACCGCCTCCCCTGTCGGCTCCACAACCTCCCACACTCCTTGATCCTCCATGATCGCCTGCATCCTGATGCACCAACTCGTGTAGTTGGTGGAGGTGAGATGCGGATACCGGATCCGCTCCCCGCCGCCTCCGTCGGCACCGCGCTCGGACATGGTGAATTTTGGTGGATGTGGTGGATGATTAGCAGGTGATTAGAGCTCCGATACCACATGTAATCACAGGAACACAATCACCAATGCTAATCGCGAGAATTGGCTAAACCTAGAAGCACGAAATTGGATGAACACAATGAACAATGTCAGAGGTCGATAGGGTGACTGCGCCCCTTTTCGGACTTGGTAGTTTTAGATACAAGTGTGTTTAACACCAACACACCGCACACGCATACTCTCTAGCAACCAACCTTTTATACCAAGGCTTTACAACACATTGTTACTCACACGAAATTAGTTAAACAATGGATACAAAGGGGGTAAAATGCAACTGCCTAACACTGACAGCGTCGTGGGCACGTCCACCATCTTCTCACCGTGGCAACTGCACACGCTCCAATTCAAACTTGAATTCTGCTGTGCTCCCGCCCGGCTTCCTCGACGTTAACCACATCCACGTCACCCAGCATCAAGGTTAACCCAACACACACCGCTAGGATCTAAAATAGAAAAAGACACGCCTTTGATATCAGTCCACGACCGGCTAGAAACAAAATGATCCTTCCTCCACGTTCAAAACTAATGTTGTCCTGTACACACAGCTAATGTTTTTCCCATAGTATTGTGTGGAGAGAATGATATTATATGAAAGCCAAACTGTATGTTTTTTTTTTTACATCTTTTTGTGACAAAACTTTTGTCCATCACACCTATTTGTAGTAAAATGCAGAAATTGGACCAGACAACAAGTTTATTTTGACCGGTACCTTGATTTTATCTGAGAAGTTTTTTTTACCGTTCTACCAAACAGCACCAACAGAATTGTAAACACCACATAGAGAGATCGTTGCAGCAAGTAAAATATCTTTTCCATCAGTTGGCATCTGTTTCCGTGCAGAGTGCCAGAGCCTATTAGTCTCATAACTGATGGGCGCTTACTCATTTTCTGTACTGACTAATGTTACATAGCCCAATAGTCAGCTTCTTGAATATTGGCATTTCATATTCGTGCTTCATTTGCTTTCACATTTGCTAACAATTATAATAAAATTATAAAACACCTAACCATGTTGCTTATTCCTGGCGTTCAAACTCTGCTTCTCTATTTTCTATTTTTTTTTTTCCTATTCACTATTACTTACGTTAGCTGTGAATGCTTATACATTTAAGTATGTTTTGCATCAGACAAATGTATCTTGTTGCTTTGTTATTTTCACTAGGTGAAGGAAATGGGGCTGGCTACGATGATCTTTCCAAAATATTATTTTGATGTGTCCTATGTATAGCTAGTTTTTGCAACCATCATCCAAGCAGCATTAGAAATATCGTGAGCTATGTTGTCCCCATCCAAACAGCATTGGGGTTACCGTCAGCCATTGTATTTTGCACTCTATTTGTAGAGATCATTAACCAAAAGTCTTATGTTCTTCTCCTTATGATATGCATTATAACCAAAACAACCACCACCACACTACAATTGATCACCATGGCCACCACACCGGAGGAATTCTTCATCAAGGATCTTATGGAGCAGCCACCAGCATCCCCACCAGTCTTCCTTGACCTTCCCCAGAAGCCCAATATCAGCAATGATGTCCGGCATCATGTCCCTAACAATGACATGATGCTCCCTTACATCTCACGCATGCTCATGCAGGACGACGTTGACGATGAGCTCAACGATCACCCTGCGCTACTCCAGGTGCAGCAGCCCTTTGTTCAGATCCTATCCTCCCCTTCCATTGGCCCTAACACCAAGAACTACGAGGGGCCCAAAGAATTCTTGCATAAAGGTCATGGTGATGAAAGTGCCCTCAATTCGCCTCTATCCAAGGGCACATGTGTGGTGGGCGCATCCTTGAAGGGCATGGAAGAAGAAGCCAACGTTCTCCTACCCAATGACAACAACTTTAGAAGGGATGAGCTAGTGAATCAAATCAGAGAAACAAAGAATGAGGATCACCTTCTAGAGGAGGAGGTAACAACTTCCAACAAAGTTGTGATGATGATCAGTGGGCTAGAGGAGAAATATGTCAATGCGCTTGACAAAATGATGTTGCATGCTTATGAGACATGCATCAAGGGCATGCAACATGTCACGATTAACAGTATTGACGTGCGGAAGAGAAACAGGAATAGTGGGAGGATAAAAGCGGTGAGGAACAATACGGTCGACATACGCAAGTTGTTGACCTCTTGTGTGCAGGCTCTAGCAACAGACGATCACATGTTAGCGCATGAACTACTGAGCCAGGTCAAGCTATATGGTTCAACAACTGGGAACGGCATGCAACGGCTAGCTCATTATTTTGCCAAGGCACTAGAGGCACGGATAATGGGCACAGGGAGACAGCTTTGGCAAATGCTTATGTTAGAGCCCCCCTCTGCTGTGGAGCTCCTTGGGGCCTTCAACCTTTACTCTGAAGCTTGCTGCTTCATCAATGTGGCATTCATTTTTTCAGCAGCGACCATCATCCAGGCTATGGCAAGTAATAAGGGTAGGTTGCATATTGTGGATTATGGTACACGTTTGGGATTTCAATGGGCAGGCTTGCTCCGCTTGTTGGCTTGTAAGGAAGGAGGCATGCCAGAGGTGAAGTTTACTGCCATTGCCCACCCCATGCCTATTTGGAACTCAGCTGAGCAGATTGAGCAAATTGGCCACCGGCTCATGAAATGTGCCCATGAGCTTGGCTTTCCTTCATTCAAATTCCACACAATCACAAAAAACTGGGATGACACTTCTATCTTGGACTTGAATAGAGATGATGACGAGGTGCTTGTTGTGATTGACCTCTTTAGTTTCAGCAACTTGATGGAAGAGAGCATATTCTTTGATGATCCAAGCCCTAGGGATATTGTCCTAAATAACATCAAGAAGATGAGGCCTGATGTATTCATCCAGAACATTAATAATCATTCATATGGTTCCTCCTTCTTGTCACGGTTTCGGGAGGCACTCTTCTATTACATGGCACTGTTTGACATGTTGGATGCAACCATCCCAAGGGAGAATCAATCTCGAATGGTATTTGAGGAAGCCATTCTTGGATGTTATTTGTTTAATAGCATTTCTTGTGAAGGCTTGGACCTAGTGGAACGCCCTGAGAAATATAGCCATTGGCAGACAAGAAATAAACGAGCAGGACTAAGGCAACTACCACTAAAATCATGCATTGTGAAGGTAGTGAAAGACGAAGTCATGAAGCATTACCACAAAGACTTTATGATTTGCCAGGATGGCCAATGGCTTCTGCAAGGATGGATGGGGCGTATCCTTTATGCTCACACGACATGGGTTGCAGACGAAGAGCCCTCTTCTTGATGAAGCTGAATGACATGGCATTTCATTCAACAACGCTTTATTTAGACCAAAGACATTTTGGACCTCCTTACAAGATATGTTTGCTGGATACAAAAATCAGTCGCAGTTGTTTTCTGAAAAAAAAAATGTTTACTAGGGTACCAGCTTACAAGAACAGTATCAAAAGTTTACCGACATCTAGCAGAGAAAGAAACACTCTTACACTCTCTAACCTCCCTCTAACTTTAAGCGTTCTAAGTAAGATAAAGCAAAAGAAAAGTATGGATGGAGCCAAGAAAGTTTGAACTATCTAGCATTTTTATCATCCACATTCTTGGCTGACAGCTGCAGTATCAATTGTAACCTTTATCGCCCAGTTTTGGAGCCAAATTAAAGCGGTTACATTTCTTCTGTAGAGAAATTAATGAATGATCCACTACTATGACATCAGTAGAAGAAGTTGTTACGTTTTGAAAACAAGATCATTTCTTGCGAACCATAAACTCCAAGCAATGCACCGCTCAGCATATCTCTTTGTGGTACACACGTACATGTGGAATTGTGGATGCAATTGATTGGACAGTTCCTACCGGGTCGTCTATGCGATGTTTCGACCGGTAGCATTTTGATCCAACCAACGGTTAGTTGAATTGGGAAAACTGTCGGGCTTTATAGTGTTTGGGATAACACTATCGGGTTACACTGAGCCAGTTATGAAGAGTAACAATTTACTTTGAATCGCTGCCCATGATCTCAACCCCCGGCGTTATTAGAGTTATCGGTTTTAAAGCCGGCGGTGATGTTTTATAATTAGTAATTCAACCGAAGTGTTTTTTTACACTGTTTGTATGTCATTCACTATCGGGCCCATCAGCGTTTTTGTTTAAAAATTTTTATAATTTATGAACCTATTTTTAAACCCATAAAAGCATCATAGATACATTACATGGTTCAAAGGTTACATACAACTAACTCCACCTAATGTTCTACGAAATTGAGGCTAGGACATCAACTTCCAAATAAGGAAAACAATGACAATAGCCATGATAGAAATCAAAACATCTTTCATAGGCCAAGTCGCAATTCTCCTAATCTTCATATCTATGGAGAGAGGCTTCTCATCGATCTCGGGGCTGGTTTATAGTGAAAGTTTTCACCATAGTAGGCCCCCGAAAGCTTTAGCTTCAGTCTTGTATTTTTGTAACAATTACCGGGGTAGCGAGAGACTTGAGCGAGCAATCTTCCCGGGTTCGATAGATCCACGGCACTTGACCAACATGCACTACATACCACGCCATGGTTTGCCTATACATGCAGCCAAAATAGGATGTTAATGCTATGTCATTCGGAAATGTTGTACAGCAAGATTTTGAACACCACGAAACTCATGAATTTCAACATCTATCTCATTTCAATCACAATTCGAGCATGTCTTCAATCATTCTTCGTAAATGACCACAATGTTTAAATTTAATTTGTTCACCATAGACCAATTAAAATACTTTTGGCACTATATTAGGATCCTGAACTGTTTGAAAGCAAAATCTAAATACAAAAAGGAAATAGCAGGTTGGATTTATCAACACGGGCATTTCAACGAACAACTCAAAGGCAGTGACCGACGCACTCACCGAGCTTCCGTGCGGTCCGCGCGCTCCTGTCTTGTCTCGGCGGTGCGAGACGCAGCGCCCCTGGAAGGAAGCAGAGGGCGCCGACGGGCGTTCTTCAGCGGAATCGAGCTCGAGGTCGCGGCGGGTACGGTGTCGGGCGAGACGGGACGGCGGGAGGCTGCGCAGACGGCGGTGCGTGTAGCGGTGGTCCCCGTCGACGTGGACGAAGAACAAGCGGCGAGGCGAGGCGAGAACAACGGCGAATTAGATCTCATTCTCATAGGCAAAATCTCGAGGAACTAAATGGCTAATTAGTTCTCACCGTGGAAGGGCGCAGGACGCCGGCGCGGCGTTGGGGACGTCGGAGAAGAAGAGAATGGAGGGGGCGCAGTAGGGGGTGACGAACGACCGCGGCGTGTGTGGTGGTGGTGCTCCATCGGCGACGCCGGTGGGGAACGATTGGGGCGCGGGGTTGAAATGACCGGGAAAATTTCAGCTCGCCCGCGCCCGGCTATTATATATCGTCGAGGTCGGAACGAATGGCGCGGGGTTCAAATGACTCGTGAAATTTTCACCTCGCGCGCCCATTTCTATAGTTAATCACCGCCGGTTTAACAAAGAGTCCCGGCGGTGTTAAATTATAGGTTTATTGTCGGGTATAAACGTCGGCCGACCCGACGCTGTGATCGATTAATCGTTGCCACCGCCACACGGTACCACCGCCACGGTGATAAGATCACACTTGTTGCCACCTACCACCGCTCACGGTGATAAGATCACACCGTTGCCACCTACCACCGCTCATTCCCACCTACCACCGCCTATAAAAACAGCCCCCCGCAGAGAGAGCCATGTATGGCGAACCGTGCGCCCGGCCGACCTCTTCTTCGTTATTTGCCAATTCTCCTATCCACATATATGGCCTCTATTTAGGAGAAAGCCCTCCACATAAACATTTTATCATGGGTAGACAAAGGTATACAAAGAAGTACTAGAAGGGTGTTTTTGAAGATTAAGCTACAACGTTGCTTACAGAAGCTGGGTGTGATGCTCGTGCAATGCCATTGTTGCATTGACTGCCGGAAGACGGAAAGTAGGAGCCAAGTAGCATGCATTCTTGTGCTTCGTCGCCGGAGATGAGAGCCCCGCTCTCTGTCGGGCCTTTGCCGGCACGGAGAGAAATTGGTTCTTCACAGAGGTCCCATCCGCCTTACTTAGATCAGTAAGCATAACGTGTAGCATTGTAACCACCTCGGGCATAGGTGATAGAAGGGTGTTTTTGAGGTGGTTATTTCTTAATGTGTTTGTACACTTTGATTATTGTACCGTGTCAATTGTAATCAATTAATTGTAATGCTTTTGTGAAGTATGTATAACCCCAGTTCAACCTATAATTACTCGGGGTCGTCGCGTAGAAATTCAATTTAATTGAAAAAAATACCCAACCTTGTCCGAAAAATCTCAAACATCGTGCTTCCTTCACACGTGGCATGTGCACGTCTAAGAAAAAGTTTGAGGCCGAGACCACACCGAACGAAGATGACCCAAAGATAGCTTATGGATGTAATGTCGGTCATGCTTCCGATGAAAGGGGTCATGTACCTTTGTGAAGCATGTCTACTCCCACAATGTAGAAATGTCTTGAATTTTTTTTACAACCTTGTACACCCAAATTATGCCCCCACACAAGATAATAGGTCTTTCGATACATATTTTTATTATTAGATTTTCCTACGTGATAAACGCGATAGAAGGATGTTAATTAAAGCTTGAAAACTTATGAATTTTGCACCAACCTACACACAATTGAATTGCCTCCTAGCACACATGAGACCATGTGGGAAATTTTGGCACCACTGGCTGTTAGTGGGTAACCCCGTTCAACTCTGTAATTACTCGGGGTCGTCGCAGAGAAATTCAATTTAATTGAAAAAATACCAAACCTTGTCCGAAAAATCTCAAACATCGTGCTTCCTTCACACGTGGCATGTGCACGTCTAAGAAAAAGTTTGAGGCCGAGACCACACCGGAACGAAGATGACCCAGCATAGCTTATGGATGTAATTGTCAGTCATGCTTCCGATGAAAGGGGTCATGTACCTTTGTGAAG
Source organism: Hyparrhenia diplandra (assembly GCA_015847255.1). Taxonomy (NCBI): domain Eukaryota; kingdom Viridiplantae; phylum Streptophyta; class Magnoliopsida; order Poales; family Poaceae; genus Hyparrhenia; species Hyparrhenia diplandra. The sequence continues at coordinate 1,971,370 of JADLZK010008369.1, forward strand.
CATGTCTACTCCCACAATGTAGAAATGTCTTGAATTTTTTTTTACAACCTTGTGCACCCAAATTATGCCCCCACACAAGATCTTAGGTCTTTTCGATCCATATTTTTATTATTAGATTTTCCTACGTGATAAACGCGATAGAAGGCTCATCACTATCGGTTTCGTATTTGCAAACCGGTAGTGTTGTCTCTTTTATCGCCGGGGCTCTTTTAAAACCGGCAAAGTGATATATTTCAAACCGACGAGTTATCTTTTTTCACTGCCGTGAGATTACTTGGACCTTTCTTTTTCTGAGTTGAGCGTTTCAATGATGTTTACCAACTTTTCGGTTAGTACATAGAGCATTTATATATTTATGTTCGTCCATGAAAGATAAGAAGGGCGTCGAAAAAAAATAAGAATCTGCGCCCGTATTATGATATATAAATGCAAACATCCATTGGAAAGGAACACACGATTATATATATAGAGGAGCAAACCGATTACAATATCCGATTACATATATGATAACAAAGACCTTGAAAAAAATTACATATATGATAACAAAGACCTTTCCACGAATAGATTAATGTTATCATCAAAGTGTACAAACACATTTAAAATAAAAAATGCCGAAGGTAATGTGATTCTTGCCGATGAAATTCGATGGGATTTTGAAAGCCCATCGGTGCCCGTTGAGGTCCCATCGGTGCTCGTGAGGTTTCTTGTGCTCGATCTTACAAAGGAGGGGCATAACTCGGATTTACATTGAATCCATAGCAAGGATGCCTTACGAGATAATTATCTGTAATGGCCAAGCTGTGGTTGCGCCCAATGACAAAGCATGCATAGGTATTCGCAAGAGAAGATCATGTTAATTTATGAAAATCTGCTTTGATCACCAAAGGAGATTTTTATTGAAGCAGATTTTCATAAATCGATATGATCTTATCCAGGAGAATGCCATGTCTCTTATATGGACATGTAAATCCGCCCATGACCTCTCAAGCACGTAACCGGATGGCTCCGTGAATCTCACAGCTGTTCTAACCTTCGGCATGTAAAATTTGCTCAATCTTGAAGAAGACTCTTGTAGCACCTCTTGTGTGTGAACCATTTTGGTGGCCTAAGATGCATAAGAACGATATCTCATGACGTGGAGGGCTTTCTCCCATAGAGAGGCCATAGATATGTATGTGGAGAGTAGCAAAGAAGATCGAGGAAGAAGAAGAGGCAATCGAATCAAGAGTATCAAAAAAAGAGGACGAAGAGAACTGAATTGTAAACCTAAGGGCCGCACTAGCCGTTTTTATAGGCCGGATGCCATGGTATGGACCGATCTTTGCCGGTTTCAACCCTAAACCCCGGCGGTGATATGGAAGTTCATCGCCGGATAATTGGCACCGGCATAAACCAAGCATCGTGGCCGTGGTATGGAGAAAGAGGCACAGCGGTGCTCCTTCCCGCAATGGTGCAGGGGTCCCGCCGTCGGGCATCGTTCACCGATTGACAATGCAAAATCTTTGCCGGTTCTTAGTTTTAACCCGGCGGTGATACTCCATAACACCGCGGCGTAGTGGTACACCGCAGTGATGATATATGTGATCTTTGCCGGTCTTTGAAAGTGCACCCGGCAGTGTTATTGCGACATTGATATAACCCGTCGACGCGGCGGCGGGGTGCTCGACCTTTTCTCATGGGAAGCGAGAGACACCGCCGGTTTAATTGCCGAACCGTAGTAAAGACTAGAGCAACACGCGATTCTCAAGGCTGCGGCCGTGACGTATCACAGGCCATGACCTACTCGGCAGCCTATATACGTACTAGTAAAATGAAAATTTATAATACAGAGTGTGCGTGGCGGTGACGGGGTTAGTTGAAATCTCAATGCATTAACGCTGAGATAAAATTAATGATTTCAATAAATCGATTTTTTACGCAGATATAACTATTTGTTTCACAGATTTGTTAATCCCGCCGGGTTCATGTGTGGGCGCGGTGATCAATGAAGGTGGAGACTTGTTGTCGACCCGCGCCATTGGAAACGCAGCCCGTGAGTTCAAGCGCGCAAAACCGTGCGGCGCGGGAAACGCTTCGGCCGGCCAGAGAGATCGTCGCGAATTCCAACCGGCGATCGTGGGAATTCCAAGCGGTTGCTTTGACGCCGCGTTCGATCATGGGGGAAGTGGAGCAACCCGGCTAACTCTCTATTTAAGCACACCCTCGATTATGGCGTTCATCCATTCCGGTTCTCGATCATCCGGCCACATTCTCTTTGCATTCTTCAGCGCCATGGGCGCCTCCAGGCTCGAGGATCCAACAAAGCGCACCGGGGGAGGGAGATGGAGGCGGAGGAGGACAAGGGCAAGGAATCGGTGGTGGAGGCGCCGGCGGCCGGCGCCCCCGGCTCGACTCCAACTCCGACTCCGACTCCGACTACGTCCCGCCCTCTCCTAAGCGGGACCGCTGCATGGACCTTCTCGGCCACCCGGCTAGAGGCGGCGGCCCGATGACCTTGCTGGTCGCCGCCGCATGCGGGGAGGTGATCGGGAGGGATTTCACCCTCGATCGTCTCCGTCCCGCCTTCGGGGATCTTTGAAGGAGCTAGCGGACGGCCATGGTCTTCTTCCAAGGGTGGATCCACCCTCGGAAGAGAAGATGAACCACTACGCCCCCAAGGTGGAGCAGGCTGGCGGGATCGTCCTCAAGGCCTTGGCCAAGAAGGACGACGGCTGGCGGAGGAGGAGGAGGAGGACGAGGACTAGGCTGGCGGCCTTCCTCTTTTTTTTTTTTGGTTTTTATCATTTTTATTATATGTTCTTTTTTTTTTGTTTTTATATATTAATAAATAAAAATTATATATATTATTGCTGTGTGTTGCTCCCTCTCCGTCCATGAATCTGTTTTCGTTTGCGAGTTCAAAAGAGCGATTAAAATTAAAATTTGATTTGAATCTTAACTTGTTCTTTGGAAAAATAATTAAGCGTCGGTTGTGCTTTGGAAAATACGATCGGCGTTGAGTGCCGAGGAGACGGCCATTGGGCGCAGCGATCGCCGGTTACGTTTTCCGAGGAACCGTCTTTTGAAACGCTACATTTATACCCCGTCCCGGCGCCCCCTCCCGTTATCCAACACTAACTTCTCTTTTAGGTGCCCCTCTCGCAGAGGAAAGCGGACTCGCCGCCCACGATCGTCGACATGGCGCCACTCGGGAGGAGATGAAGTTCGCTGTGGACCTCCTCCGTGCCGCCCTCACCAAGCTGAACGGCTGTGGCCGATGGCGTTGGCTGCCAAAGGTGAATCTGCCCCTCGAGGGAGAGGGCCAACTTTCTACGCCCTCCGGATCGACTCTCGGCCGATACCCTCGCCGGGGATTCCGGCCAACCTGGAGGAGGAGGCCGGGAAGGCGGCCGCCGGGGGCGACCAAGCGCGCGGCCAAGAAGGCCAAGAAGGCGGCCTAGGTTCTCTTCTTTTATTTGTTTATGTTAATTTCTGTTGTCCGATACGTGGATGTGTAAGATACAATGATACGTGTGGTTAATTTGCTAATGGTTCGGTTGTTGTTGGTTAATCTGTTGCATGGCAATCTCTTTATCTTTCGTTAATTTGGGTTCTCTTGTTTTCTTGAATCGGTTTATTATTTATTATGATGCGTGTCAATCTTAATTTTCAATCATTTGTGTTCAATCGTTCCCTCGTGAAACCGCGGCCGAGTCCTATTTATACGTACATAACCCCTCTGTCTCCGGGTCCGCTCTCCAACACTCCGCTCTCCAAACACACTCCCCTCTCCTCTCTACCCGTTTTCACAGTAAGCCGGCTGGCCGGTGACGCCGCCCGACGACCGACATGGATTCCGACCGGCGGAGAAGTTCATCTGCATCGCCTCGACCGCCGCCCAACAAGCTCAGCGGCCGGGCCGACCAAGTTGGCACGCCAGCGGTGAATCACCACTTGGAGGAGAAGACCATCGGACAGGGCTGCCGGCCGGGCGGAGAAGATCATCTGCATCGCCTCAGCGCCGCCCGCAACAAGCTCAACAGCCTGGCCGACCAAGTTGGCCTGCCAACGGTGAATCACCACTTGGAGGAGAAGTCCATCATCGCCCTCCAGATCGAGTACTTGGCCGATAACCTCGCTGAGGGGATACCGGCGGCCAAACCGGAGGAGGTGGCGGCCAAGAAGGCCGGGAAGAAGGCCAGGCGGGCGGCCAAGAAGGCCAAGAAGGCGGCTTAATTAGGCCAGCCGCTTTCTTTTTATGTTAATTTATTGTATCAGTTGTTTCTATGACAGTTTAATTTGGTTTGTGTCGTTTGTTAATGGATCAGTCGTTTGTTAATCTGATGCGTGTTAATCTTCAGTTTCTGATTTTTGTTTTACTGTTCCTTTGCTTCCCCTCCCAAATCGCTATCGGTTCCAATCAACCCGGTTGTGTCAATCGTCGAATTGCTATCGGTTCTAATTCAAACCCGCCCGGTGATCTGTGTCCATCAAGACCCATCGCTTGGGGAATGATTCAAAACGGTAGAGATATAAATCTTCACTACCGGTATTGGTCGAGTCCGTGGAGATTCTGGTTTGTCAGCGCCTGGACGGTTCATCACTGCCGGGCGCGGTTCATCGCTACCGGTGGACTAAATTTCGCAAAGTGATACCGGCGGTAGTGATGAGCCGAATCTGTAGTAGTGTCACTCGAGCTATGTCGGTCTCACATTCATGAATAAATGTTGTTGTAACATATACTGTATTCAGGCACTCTCTATGAGGACAGCATGTTGTTGCCATTGTTGATGTCTTTGTGACTCCGAGTTGTCTCACCAGCTGGCATCTTTGGTCATGCATGGTTTTGATAAAGTCATGGTGTTTAGAGATGAAGTACATATTGTACATGCAAAATAAATGCATCAGTTGCCGTCCTCATGTACATGGTTGAGTGTTCGGTTTTTCTCCTAAACTCTCTGAAGGGAAAAGATCACTCAATTAGAAAAGGAAAATTGTAGTGTGGCCGGGAAACAGCTTTCATTATTCTTTTGAGTAAATTGCATCCATCACACAACAACTTGTCGATAGGTGCAGATTAGCCCAATAACTTGTAATATGCTCAATCTAGTACAATAACTTGGCAAGTGGGTGCGGATTGGTACAACAAGTTATAAAATGGTCAACCTAATACAATAACTTGATAGTAGGGTGCAAATTAGTCCAAAAAACTTATAAAATGCTTAATTTAGTCTCCAAATCAATGTAGTCCAAATGTTATCACAAACAATATAGCTTCTAATATGAAAAACAATATATTCACATCGAACAAGTTATTGTGCATTATTTGACAATTGATATTCTTGTAGTGATGGTGACATATTCGGTGAGGATTAGAACCTTCCGTGTTTAGAAAATTATTGTTATGTCTTCATTAACTATTTTTATACAAAGATTAAATTCTAATTAGGAAATTTTTAATTTCATATTGAATTTGATTTCAAGTTTGATTATATGAATTTATATTTAGCTAAAAAATCAAATGTGATAATATGTACTAACAATTAATACCTTTTAGAAATTTTTCATAAATATTTTTTAAAGCCTCATGTATTGGTTTAGTCTCTCGATCGGTAATCTAATATGCACAAATTTTTTTAGGTAGTACGATAAATTGAGCAGTTTACAGAAAGTTTTGAACTAATATGCACCCACCTATAAAAGTTTTAATGTGCTTAATTGATTATGTTACATGTTTTTGGGTCAATTTGCACCCATTTGACAAGTTATTGTAATAAATTGAGCACTTTATAACTTGTTGAATCAATCCGTACCCACCCAACAAGTTAATGTAGTAGATTGAGCATATTACAAGTTGTTGGACCAATCTGCACCCACTTGACAAGTTGTTGTATGGTGGGTGCAATTTACTCTATTCTTTTTGTCGAAGGTGTTCCTTTCTACGACCAGAATTCAGATGCTTGGTCCTACGGTTGCATCTCTATGTACCGTGTTGATCTGATATCAACCTCCAGGATTGGCAAGACGTACCAATGGGTAATGGTGCAAATTGAGATGAGCTTCGTTTGATTGAAAAAACCCATCCAGACGAACCATGAAAACTTTTCATGTGCCCTTTCTTCTATTTGTAAAGCAGTATTTTGATAGATAACATGTTCAGTTACTATCTTATGCGTATTTTTCCTTTTTCAGTCAATATTTGATTCAACCGTGGTGTAAGTAGGATGATTTGAGCTTGGACCTTGGATATATAATGCTAGATTTGTAATGAGTGTGTACATGGTCCTGGTCATCAAAGTAATAATGCATCCTGGAATCTTATACTATAGTCTAAGTTACAAAAACTTTTAGGGACTCAGTAGCTTGGGTGTTTTACATCCTCGATAAAGTGTGACTAAGCTTATACTACTCATCAGGCAGGGCATTCAGCCAATGATGAGACAGTTGGAAAGGCGTTGCGGAAGATCCATTCACACCCAAGTGCAAGGCTGGCAAAAAAAGACACCCTAATAAATCTTGGTATCTAAGAAAAATCTATCAAATACTCGAGGTGACAATTTCCATCAAGCACGTAAGCATGCGCATGGAGGAAGCAGCGTCCAGCCATGCACTGACCACCAACATGGGCATCCAGCGCATGGCGGAAGCAGCGTCCAGACCCGTACCTAGGTGTGCCTAGCTTCTTGGGGTGAGAGGACGAGACTGTGGGAGTGGGTGTTCGTCAACACCGCCGCAATCTACTTCATCCATGTTGCGGTGAGTTTGATGGTTAGGCCAGGTCAACACGTACGGTGCTAGAGCGGCTCATCTACGTCATGCAGGAAAAGAGACGGGTGGCAGAGGAACACGAAGGCTATTGGTGCCATGATGGCACGACGTCCATCGCCCACGACATCTACAAATCAGTGCTGGCACCGGCCGCACCTGTAGAGTAAAGGTATGGCCATCTTGCTAGATCCCATCATTAGAACTTTATTTCACTCATATGATGTGCTATGTTCGACCATCTTGCTAGAACCAATATTATAATTAAATTTGCCTGCTATATATGACATACTATTTTTATAGTAAATCTTTTAGTGTGACTAGGTAAAGATTTGTGAAAAATCATTGAAAGAGTTGCTAGAGTATGGAATGCAATCTTACTTTGTGGCGAACAAATAAATAAATAATGATATGATCCTTATTGACCATTAGATTGTATTTTTTTATTTAAATGTCCTCAAAATAGTTCGAACAAATAAGTCTCGATACAATAATCCTTATTGACCATCATGTATAACTTTGTTGCTTTAATATTAATGTCATTGGATTATACTATTTTGGCATGGTCGAAACATTCAAGTGAGATTTGTCCTAGAAAAGAATCGTCAAAAACAAAGCAAGAGTCACTAAAGTATGGGATAAATCTTTGTTGTGGCGAACAAATAAGTCATGATTCAATCCTTATTGACCATTGGTTATAACTTTCATTTTAATTTTTGGATTATTCCAAAAAAATCTTGATATAATCCTTATTAACCGTCGGGGAATAGTTTTTTTGTTTATTTTAATAATTATTTTATTGGGTTACATCAAGTTTACCCGTGCTAATGATCCTAAAAGATTAGGGACAATTGTCCATAAAGTTATCAACATAGCCAATATGGAAAAACTCAAACCTCCACAATTATAAAAGATAATTGCACTAATACCATAATATATTTTATAAATTAGCCACCACTATGATGATGTAAGATGGTATTTTAGGTTTGAAACAATTTAACAAACATGACATTGTGAAAAATAATGTAGAGAAATATAGAGCTATATATTTTGTACCTAGACTAGAATACACACTTCGGCCACTATATTAAGTTAAAACTATGCATAGAGCTATGTTCCCTGCATAGACCAAGTACACATTAGAATAAATTATTATTTTATAAGCTTATCAAGTGCGCAAAAACAACCATAGCAAACCAAACAAATAATGCTACTTACAATATTTTTTTATATTACTAATCATAGCAATCAATTTGGGAAGTCGTTATCTTGAAAAAAATGTTTAAATGCTTTGTTTGAAACATAATTTTTATGCCCTTTGTTATGTTATATAATAAATTCAATTCCTTGAGCATGCCATGACAACTATTATGCCACTGTAACAACTAATAATAAGCACTACAATTTCAAATTAACCTATGTATAAAAAGATTAGAAGTGCATGAGAAGTTGACACTAAATCTAGATTTTCATGATATATCACACAAAAGAATGAAATAAGAGTTTATATAATTCAAAATTATATTTGATGCAAATGCATATCATGCTAAAAAAAGATACATCCTACAAATTATTACCGAAACCCCGAGATATAAAAAAACAGAACCTAAAATTGTTACAAAATGTAAATAAAACAGTACATTGTAGTCACAGTTGCAATTAATAGTCGTTGTTTGTGAGCAATTAATAAGAGTACAATTTAGGGTGGCGGAATCAAAGTTATGGTTCGTGCCATCAAAATATGTCTACATCTAAAGCCATCACAGTTTAAGCTATTACCAACTAAATGTATATTGGAGATAAACAAAAGAGCTATGTAGTAAACAATGGTTATGGATGAAAAATACATCTAAATAAATAATTGATAGATTGTCATAACTGGACATAGACTATACAATACCTATTATATCTATTATTTAAGCTATTATTTAAGAATATTAGTAAAGAGAAAAATATTTTAAGATAAGTAATTTTTATCGGTTACTATCTCCTAAGATTCTAACCCGTGCAGGGGAGCACGGGTTGATGAACTAGTATACATAAGTTATTTATTGATAAAATAATAAGATGAGACCAAAAGCCAAACGGTATGCTTCTTACAGCTTTTCCTGGCCACGATTTCCCGATATTTGTACTAGGCCATGTTTAGTTGCTACTGCGAGGAACCCAAAAAGTGCTACAGTTATCCGTCACATCAAATCTCTTAATGTATTTTTAGAGCATTACATGTAGGTGATTACGAGTTTGATTGAAAAGTGCGAGACGAATCTTTTAAGCCTAGTTAGTCCATGGTTGGATAATAATTATCAAATACAAGCGAAAAGTGCTACAGTAGCCCAATCCAAAATATTTCACCAACTAAACACCCTCCAAAACCTAGAAATTGCGTCAGACCAGCATTTATTTTGTCGGCTATTTTTGTTTTATTTGAAAAGCATTTTTGATCGTTCTATAGGAAACATGGACAACAGTATTGTAAACACCGCAGAGAGGTTGTTGCAACTAATAAAATATATTTTGCATTGCATCGATGCATGGCAGTGGGTTCCTTTCAAGGCGTCTCTTTCCAGCAGAGCTCAATAGTCACATAGGTGATTGCTGCATACTAATGTTCACTAGGTTAAATTAAAAAATAGCGCATGTTACAATGATATTTCAAAATATTATTTTTGTTGTGTCCCTTGTATCGTATATCTTTGCCAACCATTATCCAAGCAGCATTGGAAATATCGCTAGCCATCGTCTCTATCGTCCAAGCAACATCAGGTTTAGAGCCAGCTAAACATGTGCAGAAAGCACGAGGCACGGTGGCCCGACCGAAGCATGTTTTTTGGGACGGCACAAAGCGCGGCCCGGCGCGAAAAAATGGGCTCGGGCCGCCCGGTGCCTGGTGTGGGCCGTGCCTGGGCCGACCCCAAAGGCACGCGGGCCAGCCGGCACGGCCCGGTAATATATCGGCCGAGGCGCGATATGGGCCCGGTCGATACATAATTCTGCTACCAGCCCTCCATGCCCGAAAAACAAAAAATAGCCCGCAAAGCGCGATTCCTCAATCCCGCAACCACCGTAACCCTATCTTCTCTCTAGCGCCGCCGCACGCCATGACGCCCGCTCCGACCGCGCCCACGCGCGCGCGCGTGGCGGCGGGCGCCCTCACCGCCTCCTCCCGGCTCGGCGCTCCTCCCTACGCGCCCGTCGGCGCCACGCTGCCACCCCTTCCTCCGGTCTCTTCGGTAACGCGTCGAACGGCGGCGGCATCGGCCTCTCGCCGCGGCCGGCCGGGCGGCAGGGCGGCTCGCCCGCGCGGCCGACATCGGCGCCTTCACCGGCCTCCAGCGGGCGCCTTCCCGAAGGCGCCGCCCCCGCGCGCCCGCCGGCCGGCCCCCTCCTCCCCGGCTCGGCGAGGCGAGCATGGCGGCGGCGAGTTCCTCTGCGGCATCTCTTCCACTTCCCCCTTCTATACGGACCATGGGCCGGCCCGTTCGCTCTTTGGGCCCGTGCTTTTTTGGGCTGGCACGGCCCGAAAGTTGGTCCGTGGGCGTGCTGGGCCGACCCAAGGCATGGTTGCCTGGTTAGGCGCGGCCCGGTGGCCCATGGGCCAAATAGGCCCGTGCTGGCCCGGGCCCGCCCCGTGCACGACCGTCGGGCCCGATGCACATGTTTAGAGCCCCGGCCCATGCCTGACCGTGCCGGCCCGATGCACATGTTTAGAGCCAGCCATTGTCTCTAGCGTCCAAGCTGCATCGTCTACAGCTCCTGCCTGTAGGAATCATGAACCAAAAGTGTGTGTGTATATATATACATCTCAGTATGGTATATGTTAGCCAAATGCTGCTGTGCCACCAATTTCCAAGCCCCAATACCATTGATCATCACCATGGCCACCACACCGGAGGAGTTTTTGTCAAGGATTTCATGGAGCAGCCACCAGCATTCCCACCCGTCTTCCTTGACCTTCCCCACAAGCTCAATGCCAGCAATGAAGTCCGCCATCATCTCCCTAACAACAATGACTGATGCTCCCTTACATCTCACATGCTCATGGAGGATGGCATTGACGATGAGCTCAATGATCACCCTGCGCTACTCCAGGTGCAGCAGCCCTTTGTACAAATCCTCCACACCCTTTCCTTCGATGCTAACACTGACAACAGGGAGGGGCGGCCCAAAGATTTCTTGCACGAAAGCCATGGTGATGAAAGAGCGCTCAATTTGCCCTTGTCCAAGGGTGCATCCTTGGAGTTCATGGAAGAAGCCAACATGTTCTTGCCCAAAGACAATAACATTACAAAGGCCGAGCAGATGAATCGTCAAATCAGGGAAGGCAACATTAGTAGGACGAAAAAAAGGTACAACAGGGATCATCATCTAGATGAGGAGGTAAGAAGTAACAGCAGTGCTATGATGATGATCAAGGAGCCAGAGGAGAAATGTAGCAACAACATGCTCGACAAAATGATGTTGCATGCCTATGAAACATGCACCATTCACATGGAATGTGTCACCATCGACAAAAGAGGCAAAGAAAAAAGAAACAAGAAGAGTGGAAGGATCAAATCAGCGAGAAACAATATAGTCGACATTGGCACCATGTTGATCTCTTGTGCACAGGTGCTGGCACTGAACGATCACATGACAGCGTGTGAGCTACTTATGCAAATCAAGCAACATGCTTCAGCAACAGGGGATGCCACCGAACGGCTAGCTCATTGTTTCACCAAGGGGCTAGAGGCACGCATAGATGGCAAAGGGAGCCAGATTTGACAGTTGCTTATGTTCGGACGTTGACGAGGTGCTTGTCATGAGTGACACATTCAGTTTTAGCATCTTGATGGAAGAGAGCATATTCTTTGATTCTCCAAGCCCTAGAGATATTGTCCTCAATAACATCAGGAAAATGATGCTAGATGTATTCATCCAGGGTGTTTCAAACTGTTCATATGCTTCGTCCTTTTTGTCATGGTTTTGAGAAATGCTCTTCCATTACATGGCATTCTTTGACATGTTGGACACAACCGTTAGAAGGGAGAGTAAATCTCGAGGGTTATTAGAACAAGTCCTCCTTGGACATTATGTTGTTAATGACATTTCATGCAAAGGCATAGACCTAGTGGAACGACCTGAGAAATATAGACACTAGCAGACAAGAAACCAACGGGCAGGCCTAGGACAGTTGCCACTAAAATCAAGCACTGTAAAGGCAGTGAAAGATTAGGTCACGAAGCATTACCAGAAAGACTTTATGATATGCCAAGATGGCGAATGCCTTCAGCAGGGATGGATGCACTACTGGACAATCGAACTTTGGTGGCGGACAAAAAAAATTTTTTCGTGGCGGTTTTTCAGTCCCCCACGAATGAAGGGTCACGGAAAATGAAATCTTTTCCGTGGCGGTCCTAAATGCCCGCCACCGTAAATCATAATAAAAAAAAAAAGAAAAACCCAGATCCAGGCCCAAATGGGCCCGAGATGGGCACGGCCGCCGCCGCACCCTGCTAGGGTTCCGCAAAGACCGCCGCCCGCAGCGCCGCCGCCGGATTCGGCCGCGACCGCCGCCGCGGTAGCGCCGCGGCAGATCCCATGCGCAACCGCCCGCTGGACAACGGATCCCAGCGCCGGGAGCCGCCCGCCGCCGGATCCCTTCGTCTGGCGCCGATGGGCGACGGATCCCGCGTCGCCGAGCCGCCCGCCGCGGATCCGCCTGCCGACGCCGCTGGGCGATGGATCCAGTGCCGAGGCCCGCCGCCCGCGAATCCGCTTCGCCGGCGCGCTGATCCGACGGATCCCGCCGCCCGCCCGGCTTCGGCTTAACGAGTGCGCGCGCCGCCGCGGCTGGGCCACCGGTTGCGCACCGCCGCCGGCGGGCGGGAGCAGAGTAACGGGCGGGAGGGGACGGGAGCCGGGGCGCGCGGGAGCCGCCGCCGGGAGCCGGCATCGGAGGGGAGTAACAGGGGCATGGGGAGAGAAGACTTGGGGGAGGGAGAGAGAGGACGCGGGGAGGATGTCTAAGGAGTGGGGAGAGAGAGAGAGGGAGTGTTAGGATTAGGGTTTCGAAGAGGGCTTCATTTTATATGTCCAGTGTTAATGGGCTCAAGGGGCTGGGTGTTTGGGCCCACATTAACCGTGGCGCGTTTAAAAAAAAAACCGCCACGGTTATTCGATTTACCATGGCGGATATTAAAACCGCCACGGTTAATAAAAAATAACCGCCACGGTTAATAGAGGCATTAACCGTGGCGGTTTCTCAAATGCCCGCCACGGAAAATAAAATCCGAACATCTCGCAAAATCAATCCTATAGTAGTGATGGGGTGTGTCCTCTTTGCCCACACGATGTGGGTAGTAGAAGATGTCTGTTCTTGTCAAAGTAGCGTTTCTGATGACTGATGATATAGCATGTGTTCAATGGCACCTTATTTAAAGACCTTTTGGATACGTTTTACTGAAAAATACCTTTAATTTGTTGGGATGCCAGCTTATAAGATTAGTCTCATACTCCCTTCGTTCCCTAAATGTTTGTCATTCTCGCTTCGAGAAACTATTATCGATAATTATATATTAAAATATATAAATATTTATGCTAAGTAATTAGTATCATCGGAAAGATCTTTTCATCTAGTTTTTAATAAATATATTTGAAGGTATAAATGTTGCATGTATTTTGTACAAAAAAGTCAAACTTGTGGCATGAAAACCGACGGTGACATCAATTAGGGGACGGAGAGAGTAAGTTACTGCCATCAAGCGGAGAAACATTCTCTGACCTCCCTCTAAGCATTCTATGCAAATGATGCAAACATAAAAGCGAAATAAAAGCATGAATGCATAGCCAAGCAACAGGGCTAAGGCCCACTCGCAGTAGACGATATGTGATACTTAAAACATTTAAAAATATAGACATTTCAATTGGACAAAGTCAAAATTTTCGTTTAAAACTTGCATCACGCAACTTCAGGATAAAAAAAAAAAGGAAAACTAAAATTACCCATATCAATGTGCAAAGCTATATTCTCAAGACCAAATGACATAAGTATCATTTTTTGTCCAATAGTGGTATGAAAAGTATCTATTTTCGTTTACCCAAAAAGAGAATGATGTGGTCCATCCATATATAATTTAATTTCATCATGAAGTTTAAATCTCGTGCTTCGAAAGGACAAATTAAATTCATGTAACGCTACCTTTCCTTTTTTTTTTTTTTTCTTGAAATGGCAAGAATTGATTTTATAATAAACTGAATTTCCTTTTTTCAAAAAATAATAAACTGAATTTCCACAGATTTTTACTTTCTCTATTTTTGCAGTGTTTTTCGCAAATTTTCTTTTTACTACATTGAATTGAACAGTATTAATAACCGAAGACATGCCGGTTTTTTTTTTATTTTATGTTGACAAAGAAAAACATGCGGATTACAAAAGTTTGCTGTAGTGGGCCCGGCCCATTCCCATCAAAATCAGTTTGGTGGTTGTGGGCTGTGGTGGGCCCATTTCAATCTCCAGCCAATCATGCTTGCCGCTCCCTTGCCAGAGCTCCGCCGGCCGCCGGTGCCGCTGATTCGCCGCCCACTTCGCTTCTCTCCTGAAATACTGGCCGCCCCACTGCAGCAAGGTCACCGCGCAGGCGCGGCGGTTATGTCTGCCTAGTCGCCACCCGGAGACGGGATGAGGAGGAAGCGAACAAGGCAGGTGCAGCTGCTGCCGGAAATGACAGAGTGCGAGGTATGTTCACGGATACGCCATGAACCCTCAAACTTTGTTGAGGGAGTGGTGAGAATGCCTGGACTGGATTTCTTTGGGGTGCAGAATGCTCTTATGATCTGAGGTCTGTGTGCTGTTGCGGCAGACAGGCAGGCGCGTGGAGGGTGTTTGAGAAAATGACGCTGCCAACGCGGGATGCAGGCAGCGCCCTCATGTCGCAACCCCATCAGCACGGTGAGCCCCTTGTTCGGCTGTTTCGCATTGTGGGCAGTGCTCTGCATGTGACATCAAATTGGATTGGCAGTCAGCTGGTGTCTCTGTGTCAGTGTCGATGGAATGACTCTGCAGCGCTGGTGTTTGTGTAAATTCCGCAAGAAGCAGTTAACTGTCCCATTAGATGGAGCGTGGATATTATATTGAGACCCATGCGTTTGTGGAGATTTGACAACCTGCCAGTGTGCCAGATGTTCGATGGAGAAGAGAGCCCTGCCGGTTTTGTTTTCCTCTGGTTCTGTTTCTGCTTTCAACAAAATTTGGTACCACTCGTGTAAGTCAACAGCTGGGATGTGGACATTCAAACCACGTCTGTTGAACTTTCAGTGCAGGGCGACTGGCTCACTGGTGGAAGACCGTGTTTTCTGAACTGCTCGCTTTCAGTTCACGGTCTAAGTCAATAGCTCAACTTATCTTTTGAGTTTAGCTCCAGGGTAGTCTTGATTTCAACAAGCTTGATCTTCTTCTTCTGGGGTCTCAAAGGTAAACCAGCAAGCAAACCAAACCCAAAGAGCATGGCACTCTGGAATGGCGTTAGTCAAGTGGCTACCATTGCTCAGCTTGCTGGGGTCGATGCCTATGGGCTCATCTCCATGATCGTGGAGGCTGCAAAAACGGTTAAGAGGAATCGGGAAACCTGCCAGCTGCTGGCACGCCGTGCAAGGATGATCGGGGACCTTCTGCAGCAGCTCGAAAGGACACAGCTGATGCAGAACATGGAGACAAGGAACCCAGTGGAGCATCTGGAGGAGACGCTTCGGCATGCATATGTTCTCATCACATCCTGTCGTGACAGCAGCTACCTATATAGCTGCTGTATGGGAGGGAACCAGGCTGACCGGCTTCGAGAGGTGCAGAATGAGATAACCTTCTACCTCCAACTTTTCCCCCTTGTCAGCTTTGTCGACAACACCCGTACTTGGGAGCGGCTTCTGAGCAGAGCTTGTCCTTTGTGTACAGGGGTATGTATTTCATCATTTTAAAGTTTATTGGACTTTTTATGTTTAGGATATGACTTTTTGCCCTAAGGAAAAAGGACCAGTTTTTCTACCCAGTGGCATCCTCAAGTCTGTTTATAAATGCAAATTTCATCTTTTGTTTGGTTTCTGATTCTGTTTGTCACAAACTAGTCTACTATGGCAAATCTGTTATGATCATACACAACTCAAGTCTCAAGATCATGCAGCCTGTGGAGCCTATAAAAGACAATAAAAATATAATTCAAAGGAACGTATATAAGCATCATGTACAATAGCTACCTATTGTTTGAAATAAAGGTAAAATTATAAAGTTGCGTAAATCACCTTCATCTACCATGCTTCATACTAGAATCAGGATTCAAAATGCCAATGGCATGGAAGTTTGTTGCTAAGAATAATTAACTTTTTGTGTTTGTATTTTATTTTCTATGATTAGTTGATGCATGAAATTAGGCATAAAGGATCTTATCATGCATCTTTGGAGCCTTTTAAAAAAAAAAAAAAAATCTAACTCAAAAGAACATCATATAGGGAAGCACAGATGAATACCATGCTGCACATCATGTGGAACATGAAACAGGTAAATGTTTTCCATTTTTCATACTAAAATTGATTCAAATGTTATGGACTGTCTTCTGGAATTTTGCATTCAGACGTTTTGTGGCAAACATGGTTCTTATTTGCCATCCAATATTTTCATGTTATTAGACTGAATAATGCAGTAAACATTATCACTCGAACACCGGACCTGTCTTCAAATTAATTAAAAGGCTACGACTAAGGAAAGATTGACACAATGTGAAAATTATGAAGTATCTTTGCAAAATATGGACCAGTTTACAATTATAATTGAATGGATTAGGTCGGTGTTATTCAAACTCCTCTAACAACACATTCACCATGTGTAATACTACTTTAGTTTGAGGCATCATGTGCCACCCTGATAAAGAAAATTGTGAACTCATCTACCATACCTGCAAACACAAATGGAAATTGCTTTTTGACAGCCAAAATCTTGAGTTCCATTATTGATATAGCCATAATTTTAATATATGTGCTACTATATCAGGCTCAGTTCAAGAGACCCTCAAGTCAACTAAATTCAAAAATCTTGGAAGTCATCCTCCCATAAATCTGATGAAAAGAACAGAAGGAATATGCTATGCATTTACTTGACAGTTTTGCAATATTTTCTAGTTACTACCAAATTTACAGTATTATGTTCATGGTGACACTCAGTTTGGGAGTTACAAGAATAATTTTCCTACTATGAATACATGTAAATCTATGTAAGTTAGGGATACAACTCACATCAATATATAAAAATTAAATATATCATAATATTTGTAGGTACTGATGCCTTACCCTGTTTTTCAATAAAAGAATGGATATAAACTAGCATAACCTTCTAGAGATAATTCATGGAATGATTATCATTGACAAAAGTCATTGTTTTTTACAACTGAAAAAAGTTGCATTTTTTTTTCTTTTTGAATTAGGCCAAGCCATGAACATAGGAGGATTAGCAAATCTCGTTGGTGGTGCAAATGGAGCAGAGTTATCATATTTTAGTTTCTCTCAGATTTTGGCTGCTACTGAAAACTTTTCAGAGAGAAATTTGGTTGGACATGGTGGATTTGGCAATGTTTACAAGGTATTTTTTTTCCTCAAGACAAAAGACCTTTAGTATGGGTTTAAGTATAGCACCTAAATCAGAAAACATCTCAAAGTGCACTCACCACATCTCAAAGTATAGCACCATGCTTGCTGTTCCTTAAACAAATGAATTTGCTCCATTGTGCAGTTCTGTCACTTTAACCTGCAATTTGTTTTATTTGACACCAGGATATTTCTTTAAGCTCCCTCATACATCTTTGGATATCTTCATTAACACTGATACTTAATCTTGTTAGGGCAATCTCATTAATGGCCTTAAAGTTGCCGTTAAAAAATTTGGTACATCTTCATTTCAAGGTCCACATGAATTCAGAACTGAGATTGATGCCATTCCAAATCTTCGACACAAGAACATAATTGATCTGCTTGGGTATTGTATTCAAGGAGAAGAAAAAATACTTGTTTATGAATATATGCCAAATAAATGCTTGGCATCTTTCATTGCTGGCAAGTTTTTGTAAACTTAATGCCTCTTTCATCTTTTCTGTTCATTGTTCAGCAAGTACTTACTCAAATATTCCTGATATACAAATGCATTGGTGTTTTTTGTAGATGAAACAAAAAAGGATGTTGCTAAATTGGTCCAAACGTCTTCAAATAATCAAAGCAATAGCAGATGGTCTTGCTTTTCTGCATGGGCATTCTCGGATGTGCATTGTCCACAGGGACATAAAAGCAAGCAACATCTTGCTGGACCACGAAATGAATGCTAAGATTAGCGATTTTGGTCTTGCATTAATGTTGGCTCCAAATACGACTGCAGAGGTGGTTGTTTTGGGCACATAGTAAGAGCTCATCAAATATACAAATCATCAAATCAACCTTGTTATGTTTCATTTTAATTGTTTAGCATGTGCATTGGCTTGATAATCCTCTGCATCATTAGTGGCTATGCAGATCCTGAATATGTTGCTACTGGAAACATCTCGGAGAAGGCGGATGTATATGGCTTTGGTATAGTACTTTTTGAGATAATAAGTGGAAGGCTGATCCAGTCTTATATGAAGGCAGAGGACATACCACCCCCTGCTTATGTAAGTATTTGTTTTTTAATTTAGAAAGGTGTGTGTACATTATTATCTTAATTTGCAGCACAGTGTTAATGATAAATGGTGATCCATTTTTGTTGCAATAAAACATGCTAGGTTGTACATCTAGCTAGATGAATTTTATGTAGTCTGTTTTTCCTATACGATAAGATTTCTTTTGTATACTTAAAGAACTGTGGTGGACCATGTCTGAGAATTTGTTAGCATGTGTATTGTTTCAAAGCTCAGGGTTGTAATAGTTGGTAGTCCCTCTCCCTCCCAACTGCATAACCTCCTTTGTCAATTTTCTTTAAGGATATGACTCTTTCATTATGTATGTCACTGATGGATAGTTTTTTTTTTAATCCAAAGCCACTAATGTTAACAATATGGAATTCTGCTATTTTTTTTTGTCAGGCACACAAGTACGACCAAAAGAAGCTGCACAAGCTTGTTGATCCATTGTTGTGCGTAAACAAGCATGAATGGGATCAGATTCTGGATTGTGTGAGGGTGGCGCAGTTATGCACTCAACATCTTGCCAAACATCGACCTACCATGTCAGAAGTTGTCACCATGCTTGGCAGCATCAAGGTGGTGCAGAGGGCACACGGTAAATAATAGGCCAGTGTATTGGAAATACTAAAAATCTGGTTGTAGCTTTAGAAAAGCCACGATGGGATAGTTGCAAATGCTAAAAGTGTCAACTGATGAGCTACTCAAATAAGGCCTTTCTTTGGCTGCCCTAAGGCTTTGTATGAAGATAATATGTACGTTATTATGATTGTGTAAAGATCACTGAGATTGGTTGCAGTAAAGTATTTGGTAAGTTAGTCAGAGAACGCACAGAGTGGTGAGTTGAGTGACTGATTTCAACTTAAGAGAGCTCGTGACTGTTGAAAGGTCCCCCCATGGCTTCTGTTTGCACCTGGGAAGTATTAATGCTTAATTCTTTTTTTACCTCCGTCAAACAAGTACTAATGCTTAGGTAATCTGCAGCTGGGAAATCTTGTTGAATAATTGAGCTGAGAGGACGATGGGGAGCTTCAGAGAAGGCACCTTACCGTAGCACTGTGGCCCAATTATGCTTGGCTGGAATACTAACTACTGCATGCTGTTGTTAATTTGGTCTAGCTCAAGATGAAGTGATTGACTCCAATGGGCATGTTGAATTGTCAAACAAACGACCAGCCATCCGACTGCTGGACAAATCAGGCAGAGCCAGGCTGGCATTGATGTGGACTGCTGCAAACTGAAACTTTTGAGGAACAAATGATGAGTCTAACAACTTGGAATCTTTCAAAGTTTGACAGTTCAGTCTCCACGTTTAGCGCCAATTTTTCTTTTCATGGCTTTCACACAGGTCAGTCTTCTTTCCACTACCAAACCTTGCAGCTCTTTTTTATGCTGTCACTCAACCCCACCCTCTTCCCCTCCGTCTTCTTCCTCATTCACTCCTATCCTACCACCAAAGGTCCAAAGCAGCAGCAAACCAAGGCCAAGAACGAAGGAAGATGGCTCTGGTCGGGCAGGTGGGGACGGTGGCGCAGCTGGTGGGCGTGGACGCGTTCAGCCTCATCACCATGATCGCCGAGGCGGCACAGACGGTGCGGCGGAACCGCGCTGTCTGCCGGCAGCTGGCACGCCGCGTCGAGATGATCGGCGACCTGCTGCGGCGGCTGCAGGAAACGCAGCTGATGCACCACCCGGAGACACGGACCCCCGTGGAGGAGCTGGAGGAGACGCTGCGGCGGGCGTACCTGCTCGTGCGCTCCTGCCAGCGCCGTGGTTACGCGTACCGGTGCTTCATGGGGGCGCGCCATGCCGACGAGCTCCGCGAGGTGCAGGGTGAGATCGGCTTCTACCTCCAGCTCTTCCCTCTTGTCAGCTACGTGGATGCTACGCTCAATTGGGTGAGGCATCTCAACAAGGCCTCTGACAATTCTTCTATCCAAGAGGTACAGCCACCTGTTCACAACTGCTAGTTTTCTACTACTAGTTGCTTCTGTTATGATATTTTATAGCAGAAACAAGCTCTAGCACTGTTTGGAGGATGTCGAAATTTTGCTGATTCTTGAGTGGATTAAACTGTCTAAAACCAAATCTCTGCAAATTTCTCATGGACTTAATTTCCACCTTACAAATAGGTCCTCAACTGAAGTCCTCTTACCATGCTTTTGTACATATGGTAGTGTGTATATATAAGAAACATGGTAGTAGCATAATTCTTAGGATTCAAATCAGGGCCTGGATTTCTGGTACAACAAATTCTGGATTGAGATCTTTGTAAATATATATGGTACGTACAGGATCTTTGGTAGTCCATTGTTACTATCTAACAGTAAGAGTTTGCGATCTGAATGTTGCACACAATTTAATTCTGGATTGTGCAGCATGCTCAGTTTTATAATTTTTTCCTCATTCCTGGAGATCTTATGTTTTTGTTATCTGTTATTTGTATACAGGCACCTATGGTAAGACCATGTATTGTGCCGTTCCTGTTTCTCTCGTGCGATGGACGCTGCTTAGCAATTGTTCAGGGAGTATGCATGCCTTGGTATATGGTATAGCACACACACACGGTCTGCACCTCCTCTGCTAATGTTTCCTCATGTGTCTATCTGTGAACTTTTCATGTGTCACTGCAGGGTTCGAAACGAATTACTGACTTAACTCTTTCTCATCTTATCTTAATAACACATAACAATAATCTAGCTAGCACCTTTTCATTTGGAATTGCTAGCTAGTATGCAATTGTTAGTCCTCTTTTTCGGATCACTAGCTGTTGAATTCAGGTCAAAATGCATTTGTGTGAGCGAAATAGGTATGTTGATTTTCTTTTCCTCATGGGATCAACACATTCAGAGCTACTACCTGACCAACTCTCACTCTCGGGCACTGATTTACTGCTCGAGTTCTCTGATGATCTGTTTGCATACATAGCTTACCTTTTGGTTCATCAGCAGTGCAAAGTTCCAGGGTCGCAGGCGCTGATGCCGGCACAACCGATCCAGCACTTGAGCCTTCAACAGTTGAGGAAGGACGACTAGGACCGCATATGTCATGCCCCTTGGCACTTACTTGACATTCTTTCAGGTTACGAATTTAACAAATGCAATCCAGTGTGCTGTCAGTCTGCAATAATCTCATCTTCTCATTCAGTGTCTTTCCCTGATGGCCCTGTTTTTGTATCTTCAGATTTTTCCGAAACAGAGCAAAACACAACAAATGTCTTGCTACTGGAAGCTATACCCAGATGAAGAAATGTGTCATCTGGAAGAGCGATAATAAGGATCAGTTATCATCTAGAAGTGTCAGCTTTTGTCAATACATATCATTCTTTCCTCTTCAGTTTAGTCCACAAGAGAAGAACTGAACCATGAAAACCTCAAAAGATAGACGAACTGTCGGTTCCGGCCCATGCCTCCAGAGAGACATCATTTAGCAATAGTAATCCAGATGTCAGACATGTCTTGATGTCATTTTTTCATTGTTATTGAGGTTACCCACTGATGTACTACTAGTACCTGAGACTCAGATTCTTCAAACCTGTACAGTTACTCTTTCCATTTCGTTCCTCACCCGCGCTGTAGACCACACGCAGAGTTATGCTTGATGTCTGCAATCTGTCAATAATATCCACACGAGCTGCATCTCTGATGGTGCAAATTGTACAGAGCATTTTGTTCTTGATAACATATATAAAGAAATTCCAGGCTTTGACACATTCTGCGTTGGAATCGCATTGTCCTGTTTTCTGACATTCTTGATTACTGCAGAGCAATGAATGTTTTCTTCTCATAAGGATGGTTGAATTAAAGCTTTTTTTAGATTAAATGGTTGAATTATCTATACCTACTAATAAAAGCGCGAGAAAATTTCCGGCTTCCGTCGTCCAGCCTCCCCCTCCGCCCGTATCCGTCGTCCGCCTGCCTCTGTCCTCCAGTTTTTCTGTATGCGTCTTCTGTCCGCGTCGGGAGTTGGAAACACATACGAAAAGAATAGGAGAAAAGACTAGAAACAGGATCCAAGACTATCACGATTTCCATCGAGAACAAATAGGCAGAGTACAATACCAAATCAAATCCATCATATATACTGCAGATTGAGACGACATCATACAAATCGAGGCCACCAACCATGTAGCAAAAAAGAAATTGAACACAAACGGGCAGAACTTCACCGACGTTGCCTGCTACCTCGCTAGGCCCGCTGCTCACCAGATCTGGACCGGCCTCCTCGCCGGAGAAACCCATCGCCACGGGACCAAGAACCACAGGGATAGCTCGACGCAGATGTGCGGATCGATCCGGTGAGAATTCGGCTTGCCCGAGGCCGACAGGCTGCAGAGCTGTCAGCAGCGCCATCCCTTGCTGCTAGCGTGAGGGACCACAGAACCACAGGCGACCGGATAGCCGACGGTCGGATTCCGAGAAAAGAGAGTGAGGCTAGGGTTCGATCCGGTGACTTATGGTGGTGAGCGGCGGCTCGAATCTGAGTGGCTTGCAGCAGAGTAAGGGCTGTTTGGAACAGAGGATTGTAAAATAGAGGAAAGGAAAAAAAGTATAGGAATGGGGTATACGTGTTGTGGAAAATCAGGCTGCAGGAAACATTTCGAGGGTGTTTCGTAATTATCAGGAATTCTCAAAACATGATAATGATTAAAAGAGATGAATACTTGTTTTATTATTCCAATATTTGTCATTACAAGGTCAAATTTTAGTTAACAAATAAACATATTCCAATATTTGTTTATGGGTGTTCACTCGCGTACGAGAGATTATTTTTGTCCCAGCCACTGACATGTGAACCAATTCAACAAGCTACCCCACGCATCAGTGATCGGTGAAGATCGATTACCTCATCCTATGCCTTTTGTTTCTGGTTCTCTCCGAGGCCAACTATCTCTTTCAAGGCATCTTCTCGTATCACCTACTGGCTACTGCGCGACGGTCGGGTTTGCCTCCGCGCCTCCACAGCGCAGCCGCCGGCACAGCACCGGCCAGCCGCCCGTACCCCTTCCCACGCAAGCACAGCCAGCCGGAGATGCCAAGTCGGCCATGTGGCCCATGAGCCCAGGAGAGAAGATGACCGAGAAGAGGTTATGGATGGTGCTTTGATTCCATGGGACCTGAAAGAGTTTGTTGCTTTCAGCTTCCTAATCTCTGTTTCCTTGGCGCGTGCGTCCGGCTTGCGAGTTGGAGTGGATGTTTTCATTCCTACGTTTTGTGAATGGAAAGAAATCGTGGAACGGGCAGAGAGTGGCGACGGAACCCATTCCTTTGAAATTCCTTTGAAGTTCATGCAATCCAAACGGGCCTAAGGGTTTTATATTCCTAGGGTTTGCCTCATTTCCACAGGATTCATCTGGAGCGTTAAGCAATCGGATGGTGCTCGATAGATCCAGCAAGATGGGCCGGATGGACCATGTATGTGACGTGATAATTAGCACAAGAGAAAAAAAAAAAAAGTGCAAAAATAAGCACCATGCGCATGAGATACGGTTGTGTCTAATCATGAATAATTTTTCTATTCTATTTCGCTTAATCACGGTTGAAGGCTTGGGAGTTGGGGTGGCCGCTTAGATGCACTTGAAAGAGGGCCCACTCAAAGCCGCTAGGAATTCCTTCCGTGACCATGGTTGGCTGATCTTTTTGTTCTTTGTTTTTGGTATCGAGTACTTCATCAATTGAGCAGCGAAGCGTGGCAACAAATTTATTTTTAGATATATTTTTTTAGAATATTTATTTTTAGATACTTGAAAAACTAAAGAGTGAATGGAGTGCTTGGGCTTCAGCTATTGGGCCATCTCGTAGTTGTCCTGTTGGGTTGCTGGTGCCTTTGCCTGCAAACTATAGACTAGATGGTGTGCTCGCTGCTCGACGCTAGGTCATTTGAATTTATTATAGGCCTTAGATTTATGTGATGTAAGATTGGACTAAACACAATAGGAATGTAACATCATTATTCACATGATCACCGTATAAAAGATTATATTCCCGTTGCAACGCACGGACATATTTGCTAGTTAAAGTTAAAACACAAAAGCATAAACTGCTCCTAGCAACTTAACAAACTCATGTCCAAACGGCGATTATCCTGGCCTAAATGGGATGGGCCCAAGCCCAATGGGTGGTGGCTAGCCACGCCACGACCATACAAAGCACGGCCTGCGGGATGCCCACAGGGCTAGTGCTGCCATGGACACTACTATTGGGTCATATCTTCTAAAAAAAATCTGGGCTGCTAAATCGGCCTACAATGCCACACGGGCACGGCACGACTAACGATCCGACATAGTCGTACCTTAACTTTAAGTACTCTTTTCATTTCAAAAAATAATAAGCTGTTTTAGTATTTTTTAGGTATATTAATTTTAGTGTGAACTGATCATAGATCAGTTGGTTAGGTCCCTTGTGGGTGGTGACTTCGGGAATCTCTGGATCTGCCGGCTCAGTACTTCGGAAGTGCTTATAGGGGGTAGGGTTTACGTACGTGTGCTCATAGGGGTGAGTGTGCGTCCGTGTGTGGACATCTACGTTGTATGTGTAATTCTAAAAAAAATGCATATTAATTTTAGTATGTATTTTGATATAGGTATTGTTGACACAAATTAGGGTTTGCATCAACACACCGGTAGGGCTTTGGACGCCCACGAGGTTGCGATCAACCTGTAACAGACAGCAAGACTCACAACTTGATCACCCAAACCGATCTAGCGAACGGTAGAGGCGATGTAGAGCTTGATCTCGGCTGAAACGATCTTCGGAACAGCCTCCGGAAGGATCCGTCGGGAGGATGCACGCGAAGGGTCTTCTAGGATCGGCAAGGCCACCTAGAATGCCAAAGAAATTCGTCGAGAACGTCGCCGGACAGCAGATTAGGGTTTGGAAAAGGGTAAAAGAGAGTTGGTAGATTGATTTTGATGATTGGATGTAAATGGGATCAAATCGGCCATGAACCTCTCATTATATAGAGGGGGTGGTCTTATCCCCTTAGAAACCGCCTTAGATACGTTTCCAAACACCAGCACTTTCCAAAACCAATCTAAAATCGAATGGTTCGACACGACCGCAAACGCAAACGCTGCGCCGCGAAGCCGACGCGCGACGCCGCCCGGCGGTGCGCCGACGCGTTCAGAGCCCCGCGGGAGGGGGCACACTTGACGCCGGAGGGTAGGGCGCCGGACGCCCATGACCTAGCGCCCGGCCGCATGCGGGACGCGGTCCGCAAGGGCTGCGGTAGGAGGACACCGCCGACCCTCCGCCCGTGCTTTCGCGGGCCGGACGCCGCCGCCACGGCCGGCATCCGCACGCGTGTTAATTTTCGCCGATCGCTCCTTTTATCAAGTTTCTCGATCTTTCGGCCCCCCTCGTTGAACTCCCGACACGTCCACAATATCATTAAGTCATCAAAAATCATGCCTGGACATTTTTGGGTGTCAACAGGAATATCTGAATACATAAAAAACTATGTATTCCAAAAAGCGAAAATATCTAATAATTTGGAATAATGGAGAAAATATAAAATAGCAGTCAACATCCCTTTGCTCGGTTGCACACCCTCCTTTTCCGCGCAGCTTCATTCAATCATACACCTGCTTGAAATATATAGCCCGCTTCAAATCCGTCTCCTCTTTTTTTTCAAGATCGGGCCATTCACTCGTGTTTCATTAAGAGGATTAGGCAATGACTTTGAAGCTTTGATTGCCAACGGATAGTCCCCCTCATATCCTCATGTTGCAGAAAATCATCCAAGACGACTTAAGAGGTATATATATATGCTTAAGTCTTGTTTCAATATTGTTGGAGAACGTATCTTATGCACACCGACCTTATATGCACATGTGCACACTAGCGATCTGGGACGTCCATCTTCCATCCGGTGGTCAGCAGCGAGAGTGGGCATTTTTGCGGAAAACCGCCCGCCGTGCCTTGGCCTTTTTCCAAAAAAAACCCCGCGCGATCTGATGCAGAGGGTCCTAATCCCGTCACGCAATCAGGTACCCGATCGGACGCCGCCGCCGCCGCCGCTGCCGAAAGGCTGCCGTCGAACAGCAACCCGTGCAGATCGTGCGCGAGGCTATAACCATTTTTTTGTTGGGAGTTTAACTTTCACAGATCTTTTGCACAAATACCATTGTTGGACGGACAGTATTTCGGAAAGATTAAAAAAGGATGGCACTACAGTGCATGAATGATGAATCCTTCTTGGAATGGATGTCGCCAGCGGCCGGAGTCCCAGAGCTGTCGGTCGGTGTCTTCCGAAAGAGGATGGATGGACTCGGGCGTCGCCGTGAGGCACATGCTGTGCGATAGTGCGATCTGCTGCAACGCAAAGACGCGAAAACCATCACTGCGCGTAGTCCGGCCTCGCGCACGATCTGCACGGGTTGTTGTTCGACGGCAACCTTTTTTCGGCGGCGGCGGCGGCCGATCGGGTACCTGGCTGCGTGACGGGATTAGGACCCTCTGCATCAGATCGTGCGGGGGGTTTTTGGAAAAAGGCCAAGGCACGGCGGGCGGTTTTCCGCAAAAATGCCCACTCTCGCTGCTGGCCACCGGATGGAAGATGGACGTGCCAGATCGCTAGTGTGCACATGTGCATATAAGGTCAGTGTGCACAGGATATGTTCTCACCTAACATTTCGTTTCGTAGATTAGGCTCTTTTCCTTCTCATCAAAGCTCAGAAAATTATTCTGGGGGATAACTTTTCCCCTTCCGCAATCGATTTGTGCCTGCGGATCTGAGATCCAATCTATTTTTGCCCAAGTTCCCCTTCTGTTTTGCGGCTTTTCTAATTAGATGGGAACTCGTTCGAAGCGGTTGAAATCTTCTCATGAGCAGCAGCCGGATTTAGTTGGGGATGCTGCAGATGTTTCGCGTTTACAGGGTTTCCTGGATTGCGAACCAGAAGGAATAGAGGTAATCATTACATCTGATTGATTATATGTTGTTGTATACTTGCTGTCCCAAAAAATTGCAGATTTTAGTGTTCCCGTAGGCTAGGTTTAGGATTTTTAGTTGTTTCCACTAGCTTCATCCGTTGCCTGGTAGTTTTTAATTCGAGCTCTTAGTAAGTTCCAAATGACTCTACATATGGTGTTTGGTGTAGTCCCTTATTTTAGTTCGATATATTGTCTTAAGGATCGATTTATTATGCATAGTTTTTTGTATTTTTCGATGCTGCCATAACTTAGCTTTTTCGTATTGATATGTGTCAGTATCTAAGGCTTCATTCAAAGCTGATTCTGTATTGTATGAGTCCGGTTCATTTGCCTCATGCTGTTCTGTTCGGCTGATTCATGAGGTGGCCTCAAAGTTCAATTTACAGAAAAGAGATCTAGTGAAAGCAGTCGGTTTTGAAGGGATATTGCATTTCCCAGCAATCAAACAGATTAATAGGAGGTTTGCCCTGTGGCTGATGAGTTGTGTTCAAGTGGAACCTATTCCAGACTCATGGTTGGGACATTGAACTTTCGATTGTACCACTTTCGATGTAGTGCAACATTGCTTTACAGTCATATCAGAGAGCACATGGTGTTTTTCTGATTTTCCGTTTAAGTTGCTACTGTAATAATTGTGGACTGATACATATTGAAAGAGGATGCTGGAACTTTTTCCCATTGTCTAAAAAAGGGTGCCCTCACTATGTTTATTTTTCATGCATCCATCATTCCAGGATGCTGCTAAATACAAATATGGGTTACAGATTTTGGCTCCACACTCCCTCTCCTTCAAATGTTATAGCGATGCAACTACTTTGGTGAGTATTTTTTCTGCACCTCCCTTTCAGTTTTGAAAGTACTTATGAAGTACATTTGTTTTCCATGGCAAAATATTGATTAAAGCATTGTCGTTATCCATGTGAAAGTATGAAGTATTGAAAAGTTTCTAGCTTACTATCTGAGCAAGAATCTACTAAGAAACTGGTCTAAGAGTGTTTTTTTTGTTTTCTAGCTTACTATCTGAGCAAGAATCTATTTTTTATTTTGGTTAAGCCCACAAAATTCTTCTTTGTTGAATGCTGCTAAAATCATTATGGTTCCAGGATTGCTTGAGCATACCAACTGAGACAACTTGTTCAAAAAGCTTACCTTTCCTCTATCTTCAATAGTTAAACAACTGGTGTCTACCATTGAGTAAGTTAGTGCTCCTTAGCAAGTATTTTAAATATGTTCAGAATTCTCACAATTTGTGGTTAGTTCAGTCTGGGCATTGTTGACTGTAACAAAATAATATGTTCAGTCTAACTTCTCGAATAAAACCTTGCTTGATTGCACTTGGACATTGTTGACATGAAATTTCTCATGTCTCTCCATATTCACAATTCGTGTCTCCCAAATGCCAAATTGTCCTCCTAAATGGTACGTCGGTCTTTCATGGTGACCATAGGCTGCAGCATCAAGCTGATGAAATTAGACATGGGAGGCTCTGCACCTGTATTTGGGGCAGCTAAAGCTTTGGGACAAATCAAGCCACTTGCAGTAGAGGATGCAAGATGACGTCTCCAGCACACTACTTTTCTATATGTTGCTGTTTTGGCGTTCCAGCACACTATTTTTCTATATGTTGCTGTTTTGGCTATCTTTCATGTTAGAACAAAGGAACTGACATATAGATTATTTAAAATGAAATGGTGATATAGACAATGTATGCAGAATCTATGATTTGTAGCTTCAGCTTGAGTCTTAATCGAACTGTAAGAAGAAGGCTAGAGTTTCTTCTGATTATTCGAGAATAAGATCTTGTTCTATCAAGTTGCCATCCTAAACATGATTGCAAGGCTGCAGTCCTCTCATCTGATCTGTGCTGCTCTACAGCCGATCATGGTACATTTCTTGTTGGGAATTAGTTATGTTTGGTCCTGGTGTGATAGATGTATAGTCTGTGAGTTGAGTTTTTTTTTTATCAATTTCCATTTTGATGTGCTGTAATCAATGATTTGGTTACTGTATTTTCAGTATGACACAAAATTGTGATAGTTTACTATTTCGATGATAATTCAGGATGCAGCTTATGCAAACATCTGTGCTATGTCTGCCATTAGAATTGCAGCAGAAAATAATTGATTGGTATGTAGTTTTATTGCCTAGGATTGTTCTCTGTAACACATTATCTGCATTTGCAATTTTTTTTCCTGTGCAAAAAACCATCTTAAGGTAAAGAGAGAACGTGTCAAAAGAAATTTACTGAAATTTTTATGAACTGATTCATGTGTGATTTTGCCATAGTACTCTCCTCTGATATACACTTATTAAATGTACCAAGCTCTAAGAGCATACTTTATTAACGGAAGCATAAATTTCTCATTATAGCTTTTATTACCAAATTAATTATTAATTTGTTTCCCGTAGCGTTAGCACGGGCACTATACTAGTTTGGGTTAATATTTTATCGTTTTGTCTGACATGCAGGAAGTGGTTTCAATGAGGCTGTGAAGAAGTTTAGCTATCATACTTCACGCTGCTTAGCATTTTCAATGAGGCTGTGAAGAAGTTTAGCTATGTTGTGTCTCCAATCTGGGTCATGCAGATTGGTGGCGGCGAGTTTAAGGCTTCTGTTGCATTGTCTGGCCCCCTTCCATTTTTTGGAGAACCTGCTGCCAAGAAGAATGCTGCAATGGCAAAGCTTTGCTTTGTTGTGATAAAGCATGTTGAGGAGCACCTTGGCTGCCCTATCCTTGATATGCATTATGTTGTCCGGGAGTTCCAGGACAATTTTATTCGTCGTTTTGACCGCAAGATGAGCGGCATTTGGATGTGTGCCCAGAAGCTGCAGGGCATATTAGACCATACAGCTGCGATGTTCGAGAAGACCAATGCAGAGTTGTCTACCAAGATGACTGCTCGCCTGGCTGATGATAAAGTGTTTCAATGTATCCAGGGTTTCTCGGAGAGCGCTGAGTGTTGCTAGGGAGCGCTTTGCTGTTGACATGGTGATACTATCTGGGCTCAAGGCATAAGCACTCACCGTATTGCTTTACTTTTTGCTTCCTTTTTGATGGTCCCATGAACATCGAAATTTGTATTAATTGTTCGTAGTCTTAGTCCGGCCGTTTTATGTCTTCGTTGATTATCCAACAGGTGACTGCCCGGCTGGAAGTGCCTGCTTGAAGAGTGATTTGGCGGCGTCGGTTTCAGAAGCTTTTGCTGCAACAAGTTATCTCAATACTGTGTGCTGCGCAGTCCATCTATGAGAACCCAAGTCCTTTATATTTTGTCAAATTAGTTAACAAAATGTGTCCATCAGTTTCCTTTTTAAGTTGCGAGGTCCATGTATCTAGTACTTAATTAGCTATGGTCATGTGAGAACTATGCTGCGTATTGCTATTGCCTGGACGTCCTTTCTCGAGACTGGTTGTTTATGGCACCACTATGAATTTCTATGGTTGTTAAATGTGAACCTTATATGAAGGTATCTTTATTCAGTCGATTATAAGAGCTATGCCTTGATTTGTACACGCCTTATGTTATTATGTATGGTGTTCTTAATGTGTTTAGTCATCTGTGTTTAATTTTTCATAATATGGTCTCTACATCCTCAAGTTATTTTGGATCAGGACTTTTATATTCAGTCGATGATCATTTAAAATAACGTGGAAGAAGGTATTTTATCCTGAATTCAGACTAATATCGGTGCTTGGTTCATTAGTTTGCCTGGATACACTCTGATTCCATTGTTCTTGGATGCTAACATAGGCAATAAACAGAGATTCTAATTTAGTTCACTGATAGTGTTTTATTCGTTGCATAATCAGTAATAGTCATTCTTTTTTATTTAAGGAGGCAAATGAATCCTCAGTACTCTACTCGAGGTAACGAATTTGAAATTGGAATACATGATCTGTATCCAATTATGTACTATGTGACTTGCAACCTGCACTAGGTGCATTGTAATTGACAATTGAAGACCTAATTGTATCCCGTCCTAGGCAACGCCCTAGCCAAGTCTGCATCCCGGCCTAGACTCATAGTTGAATCGAATTGACTCATATATGGATTCCCAGCCTAGCCGAGATTTTTACCCCGCCTAGCCGATCACAAGGAAACTTTGGATACATATGTTTTCTTCTGAATCTATTTAAGTCTGCACTGTTTCATACCTAAAAGATTACTTCGATGCAGTAACAGTGTTCCCACCGTATAATCTACATGATCCATAAATGTGGACCCTGAACATCGATTTTTTTGTCATCTTAAGCTTGTCCAGGAAACTAAAGTAATATTCGAAGATTCAGTCTGAATATAAAATGTAATGCGTCATATAAGCTTTTTACACAATCGATAGTAAGTTGGCTGAAATTACAATCTAAGTAACCTGCATCAGGTCAGACAAGCATCTTGTCTTTGAGTGTTCACTAACCGAGTTGAGATTTTCGTCATCTTCCCTTCTCTTCTCTTTCTCTAGTTTTGAGTTCCTATTCCAGGACTTTGGGGAAGTGTCCCTTGGTCTGCCAGTTCTTTTTGGTCTTGGTGGGCAGGAAATATTTGCATTCACTACACTTGTCTTTTGCTCCGTGGCATGATGGTTGCCTGGTTTGTGTTTTAAATTTTTTTTCTAATTTTGCGTTTCAAAAAAAAAAAAAAAATTGATGGTTGCCTGGTTTTATTGTTGTACGACAAGGAGCAGGCAGCTTTGGCATCATGTTTTGTAATGCACGCATGGCTTCAATGAAGACTTTATCATCAATTGGCCCTTTTGTTTGCGATAGCTCTATAGCTTTATTCAGCAGCAGCTTCCTTTTAATGTCATCATTTGCTAATGGTTGTGATTCTGTCTCGTTCAATTCATTGCATTGACAGTACTTTTCCCCTGCATCTCTCATCCACCTGCTGTGAATGTTGCCTTTTGGTATCTCGAGTTTGTCCAAGTGAACAAGTACCTATCCATAAAAATGAAGTACATGGTTTTCAATGTATATATATGTAATGCACTGAAGGACTATACGTTTTTATCTCGATGGCATACCTTTAGTATGTGACGGCAAGGCAAGCCCGCATGTTCATAGAGGCCACAGGAGCAGGTAAATGTAGCAAAATCTGTCTCATAGACCTTGTATTCTCTTGCTTCTGGGCTTCCTAGTTCTTTGACGTGGACGAGTGTAAACCTTTTCAGAGTTTCAGACTTGTTAACAATTGCGAAAGATCCTGCCTAGTAAAGTTGATTCACAAATCTTTCATGCATCTCTCTTGTATAGACTGCTTCAAAATGCTTTTCTATTGGTAGCCCCAGCTTTGTCCTCCCTACACATCTGCACATGTGTTAAGTGCAGAGAAGGCGTCAGTGGGTTGTATTCATCTTGATCGCAGTCTGACATCAAATCTAATTACACCATAAGCTAGTGAAATAAGATTCGTTTATTTGACAATTTTAGTATGTTACAATCATTGGATTGGCTTATATCCACTTTCTTCAGTTACCTGTTTGGTTAGATGGTTTTCCTGTGAAATTGCACCCTCATCTTGTGGCGCCCATCAGGAGTCTGGACCCTGTTTTCCCGCTTCCTTTGTAAAACAAGATTTGTGCTACATATCAGATTCATTTTAGGATGTACACATCTAATGACTTCATATGGATGATAAGTAATTTACCTCTTTCTTGACGTTGCAGAGGTGAGTTGCTCAGATTCTTTGCTAGTTGTGTTGTAGCTATTCGGACGCCGGATTCGCCAGAAACAGGATCCGCACCGACGCTCATGCCTGCAACAGATGAGTCTATACGAAGAATGCTACGCTCCCCAGGTGATTGATCTTCAATGTATTGCCCAATCACTTCATCGACTATTTTATCTGGAATTTGGGTTTCTGATAGCAGATCTAAAGTATTCCTTACTACTACCAACCTAATCTGCAGCTCTGTCTTTTGAATGGGTCATTTTTCAGATAGCCCCTTGAGTGCCATACAACATCATCGACGTTCCTTCCCACGCACGGCGCCTTCACTTCTTTGTTATAGTTCCTTACAGAGGAAGCCTCCCAATGTCCCTGTATCCATTACGGGCGTTCTCGCGGTTTTTAACTATTGTTACTGCCATCTGGCTTCGTTTGCGTTATTCGATCCGAGCCGTTGCTTGGGGTGGGATACGTACCCTCTGGGACACACCCCGACCGGTCAGAGTACGCGGGAGCGTTGTTCAGAGTTCAGACAGATGGCGGACGGCCGGCCGGGAGTAGAGCGGCCAGCGTATCTCCGGCGGGACATGGGAATATGGGATAGATGGCGCCGACGTCTTGAGAGAGCATGGTTCTCGAGAGCCGCCATGCCGGCCGTCGCGCCGCGCCCGCCCAGCGGGCCACCACACAATCGCGCGCTGTCAGCCCTTCGTCTCCGGCAACCACACGAGCGCAGCGGTGGCCAGATCCAGGACGGCAAGGCTTCGAGGCGCTCACGGCGCTGGGGACGCCATGGACGCCATGAACGCAGCGGCGCCCGGCGAGCCGCGGCAAGTCCACGGTGTGGCGATGCGATTTAATTTTCAGATACCGTCCACCCCCTGGGCTGTCGGGATCGACTGAATCGCGGGGTCGTCTTCCTTCCTCATCAGCCAGGAGCGGCGGCCGGTGGCCATGGCGGGCCTCGCTCCCTTCGGCAGCGACAACGACGGTGGCCGCTTCACCGTTGGAGTGAGTGCCCGTGGACTTGCAGCGATCGAGCAGGATCTCACCCGGCACCGACCCCCGTCCCGAGAAGAAACCTGATACGGCTCTACGATGATGGTTGATGGATGGGCATCGGGCAGCTAGCTGTTCAGATTCAACCAACCTGGCAGCCCGGTGCATCGTCGGCATGGCCGAGTACATTTTTTTTTTTTAAAGGAACATGTATTAATCTTGGTGCTTCACACCGACCCTTTCATTGAGCGTGGAGTGGTGTTCGAGAATTGATATCTGTCAATGTAGTGTGTCCAGTTCAGAATCCATCAGAATTTCTTTCAGCTAATCACCAGGAAATTGTACGTGACTGCAGCGACCTGTGCGAGGCGATGAGCATTCTCTGATTCGCCGAACAGAGAGATGAGAGAATGTGGACATGCGATGGAGAAGCAGCTGGTTCGTCGTGAACACAGTCTCTGTTCTGCTCCTCTGCTTCCAGCAAGTTCTCCATTCACAAAATTAAATCGCATCGCCACACCGTGGACTTGTCGATTTGTCTCACCACAAAACTGCCGCCGTGCAGGAGGATTTTAGCGCCCACGGTCGCGGCAAGGCGCCGGCGCACCGCCATGACCGCCACCCGGCGAAGCAACGCACACGCCCGCCGGCTCGGAGCCACGACGGAAGCCGATCTGCCGATGAATCGAGCGCCCCTACCACTTAATACCGGAGCGAATTGTTTGCTGTGGGATCGAGCCGGGTCGGAACTTCAAGATTCTCACCGGAGGCGGGCGCTACGGGCGGACGGAGCAGAGCCGAATCGCTGATGCGGACTCAAGTAGGGGCCTATACGCAAATATTCGGATCGCGATCAATAATCGCGATCCAATTTAGGGGTGTATATGTAAAACGGTAGGTGTCTATTTGCAAATATTCGGATCGCGATCATTAATCGCGATCCAAATCAGGGGGGTATTTGTAAACCTTCAGGGGCCAAATTGATAATAACTGGTTCGACAACTGGGCGGTCTTCTGCAGAACATTCGCGGCAGGCGGGCATGCATCCGGCGACGCCGCACCGCCGGCCGCTGGCTGCCAGCCACCGCTGACATTGCGTCCGTGCATCCGGCGCTCCCGTCCATGGGTAGGTCTCGTGCCACTACCTCCGGGCCCGCGGTTTCCTCGCCTGTGTGTGTAACCCGCGAGGCAGCGCCGGCGCCGTCGATAGGGAGGCTGCGCGGTGGGCAGAGACGGTGAGAGCCCATCGCAATTTTCTGCTCATCTTCGTCTCAGGGTGCCTGCTGGGTTCCTCTCATTCGATCTGCCACTAACAAAGGTATCTCTTCCTGACTTCCTCTGATAGCTCTATTGCCATGTCCGCGTAGCACAATCGTGTGTTCGATGTTTTACCTACAAGGAGTACTGATGCAGGCTGCCTGTTTATTAATGGGACAAATACTTGCTTCGTTCGAAATGATCCATTCATGTTATATCTTACGTTTGGTTGCAAATTTTGTCATGTGTCTTCTACAAGAGAAACTACTTTTTGTCTCTCCACTCTGCTCCCCAAACTCTGCATGATGGTGCAGTTCGCTGTTGGAATATGCTCGAATTCCTAAAGGCTTCTACATGCACCAACCATTGGATGTCTAATTTAGTCTGTCCTAAATTGGTGAAGCATTTCATGGTTGCATACATACATGCATATTTACGGTGCATGTGTAGTTTTCTTCTTAGCCATTCATATTGATTGGCTGCATGCATGGTCATTGTGCCTATATAAGCTAGACTATGTTGTACGGTGAAGAGTAACACAATTAACATAATACTTCTACGTTTCTATTCCTCTTGTAGTTTGCTTGGGTTGAGTTAACCACTCGTTATAAATCCCTAGCATTTGTAGACCTCCAGATATATTGAATAGTGAAGATCATCTTTGTGTATTCGTGTCTTGCCTCCAAAGGAGTTTCCGCATATCTCTGTGTCTCTTGTGGTTGTGATCGTACTTGTTTCGCCAGTTGATTTCTAACAAGTGGTATTAGAGCTAAGTTTGTTACCTATTCAATTCAGGTTTCTTCAACATGGCATCCTTGAAGTATGATCTTCCATTGTTGGATCGAGACACCGTGTTTTCTCTATGGCAAGTCAAGATGCGGCGGTTCTAGCGCATACTTGTTCTAGATTTTGCGGTGGATTGTTTCGTGGGAAAGTTGCCACTAATTGGTCCGGACGATGAAAGGAGAAAAGATCGTAAGGCCTTGTCTCAAATTCACCGCATTTGTCAAACAGTATTTTTGCAGAAGTATTAAAGGAGACAATGGCTGCTGCACTTTGGTTAAAGTTGGACAGCTATGCATGACAAAGGATCTCACTAGTAAGATGCACCTTAAGCAAAAGTTGTTTTTGCATAAGTTGCATGATGGAGGAAAGGTGTTGGATCATCTTTCGGAGTTTAAAGAGATTGTTGCTGATCTCGAGTCAATGGAGGTAAAGTACGAGGAAGAGGATTTGGGTCTCATCCTTTTGTGTTCCCTGCCTAGTTCATATTCGAACTTCAGAGATACAATATTATATAGTCGTGATACTCTCACTCTTAATGAAGTTTATGAAGCTTTGCAAGCCAAGGAGAAGATGAAACAAATGGTATCTGATGAAAGTTCAAAATCACAAGCAGAAGGCTTATTTGTTCGCGGCAGGATTATGGAGAGAGGATCCTCTAGTGGATCTAGAGGTAAGAGTTCAAATGGCTATAGGGGCCGTTCACAGTGTAGAGGCAAAAGCAAAAAGTTCTGCAATTATTGCAAGAAAACCACTCATTATATATCTGAGTGTTATAAGTTGAAAAATAAGGAAATGCGGAATGGCACATTTAAGCCTAAAGGTAAAACTGAAGATGAAGGTAATGCTTCAGTTGCTGCTGAAAGCGGTAGTGAAGGTGATGTGCTTGTTGCTTTTGCTGGATGTGCAAAGATTGATGATGAATGGATTCTTGATTCTGCTTGCACTTTTCATATATGCATTCATAAAGAATGGTTTAGCACTTATGAGTTAGTGCAAGATGGTGGTTCTGTGTTAATGGGTGATAACACACCACGTAAGATTGTAGGCATTGGATCCATTCAAATCAAGATGTCCGATGGTATTATCGTAACCTTGACCGAAGTGAGGCACATTCCAACTATGATGAGAAATCTCATCTCGTTGAGTACTCTAGACTTGAAGGGATATAAATACTCTGCTGAAGGTGGAGTTATGAAGATATCCAAAGGTTCTCTTGTCGTCATGAAAGGTGATTTGAAATCTGCCAATTTGTATCTCTTGCGAGGTACTACAATTTTAGGTAATGCTGCTGTAGTATCGAAGGCATTATCAGATTCTGATGCTACAAAGCTTTGGCATATGCGTCTCGGGCATATGAGTGAACTTGGCTTGGCAGAGTTAAGCAAGAGAGGGCTTCTTGATGGATATACCATCAATAAGCTACCATTTTGTGAGCATTGTGTGTTTGGAAAACACAGGAGGGTGAAGTTCAATACCTCAACACATACCACTAAAGGTATTCTAGACTATGTGCATTCTGATTTATGGGGGCCATCTCGTAAGACATCACTAGGTGGTGCACGTTATATGTTGACAATTATTGATGATTATTCGAGAAAAGTTTGGCCTTACTTCTTGAAGCATAAATCAGAAGCATTTTCAGCCTTTAAAGAGTGGAAGGTAATGGTTGAAAGGCAAACCGAAAAGAAGATAAAGAAGCTTCACACTGATAATGGGATGGAATTCTGTTCTGACGAATTCAATGCGTATTGCAAGTCAGAAGGTATTGTTAGACACTACACTATTCCTTATACACCCCAACAAAATGGTGTAGCCGAGCGTATGAACGTAACAATCATCTCAAAGGCACGTTGCATGTTATCTAATGCAGGTTTGCATAGACATTTTTGAGCGTAAGCCGCTTAATCGCTTTTATCTTATTAATCGGTCACCCTCCGTTCGATTGATAAGAAAAACTCCAATTGAGGTTTGGTCCGATCCCCAAACAAACTATTCAGAATTGAGAGTTTTAAATTTGCATCGCCTATGCTCATGTTGATAATGGAAAATTGGAGCCTAGAGCTGTTAATGTATCTTTCTAGGATATAAATCTAGAGTCAAAGGATATAAGTTATGGAATCCGTAAACTAGAAAGGTTTTGATCAAGTAGAAATGTTATCTTTAATGAATCCACTATGCCGCATGACAGTCCCTATCGATGTTCCTGTTGAGAATCAACGAGAAGTCAAGTGTGCAGGTGGAGCAATTTATTGATGCACAACAAAAGTAAAAGATAGTGTTCCAGTTGAACCTATTGTTGAGGATACATCTACTACTGAGGATGTTCCCATTGTTTTCACAGTCGCCACCACCGCGACAAAGATTCTATTGTTGTTGATGATGGACCTAGGAGGACAATTATAGAACCAAAGAGATTGATTAATGAAATAAACATTGACGCTTATGTTTTTGTGTGTGGCGTAAGAAAGTGAAGGTAATACGTAACCTTCTACTTAGTCCGAGGCTATTAATTCAACCGATTGCAACAATTGGGTGACTGCCATGCATGATGAAATGGAGTCACTTGAAAAGAATGGCACTTGGGATTTGGTAAAGTTACCAAAAGAAAAGAAGCCTATCCATTTGCAAGTGGATTTTCAAAAGAAAAGAAGGCATTTCCCCAAGTGATGAAGTGAGATACAATGCAAGGTTGGTTGCTAAAAGTTATAGCCAAATTCCAGGAATTGATTACAATGATGTATTTTCTCCTGTTGTTAAGCATAGTTCTATTCGAACTTTGTTCAGTATTGTTGCCATGCATGACTATGAGCTTGAGCAGTTGGATGTTAAAACTGCATTCTTACATGGAGAATTGGAAGAAGACATCTACATGGATCAACCAGAAGGTTTTGTTGCTCCTGGAAAAGAGGATCTAGTTTGCAGGTTAAAGTAATCTCTTTATGGTTTAAAACAGTCTCCTAGACAATGGTATAAAAGATTCGACTCATTCATGATCTCTCAAGGCTTTAAGAGATCTAATTATGATAGTTGTGTTTATTTAAAAACTATCAAAGGCTCAACCATATATTTGCTTTTATATGTCGATGACATGTTGATTGCTGCAAAAGATAAAAAGGAAATAGCAAAACTAAAGGCACAGTTGAATAGTCGAGTTCGAGATGAAGGACTTGGGTGCAAAGCAAAAGAAGATTCTAGGCATGGAAATTATTAGAGAAAAGACATGCTAGACAGTTATACCTTAGTCAACAAGGGTATATTAAGAAGGTTCTTCATCCTTTTTAACATGCATGGAGCTAAGCCGGTGAGTACACCTTTAGTCGCACATTTTAGATTATCTTGACTTTATGTCCACAAATCCAAATGAAGATATTGAGTATATGTCTAAAGTTCCATATTCAAGCGCACTTGGTTCTCTTATGTATGCCATGGTCCGTTTCTCGTCCCGATTTATCTCATGCATTGAGTGTTGTCGGTAGGCTAATCCGGGCAAAGAGCATTGGAAAGCGGTCAATGGATTTTTAGATACCGCGTGGAACTTCAAACGCATGTTTACAATTTGGAAAGTCTAAAATTGGACTTGTTGGTTATGTGGACTACGATTATTTGGTGATTTAGATAAAAGAAGATCACTCACAGTTACGTATTCACCATTGGTGGATGTCTTTGTTAGTTGGAAAGCAGGTTTGCAAGCTACCGTTGCTTTATCTACTACTTGGGCGCAGTATATGGCTATTTACGAAGCATGCAAAGAAGCTATTTGGTTGAGAGGTTTGTGCAATTAACTATGTGGCGATAGTTCTTGTACCACTATATTTTGTGATAGTCAGAGTGCTATATGCCTTACAAAAGATCAAATGTTCCATGAGAGAACAAAGCATATTGATATTAGATATCACTTTATTCGAGGTGTTATTGCTCAAGGTGATATCAAAGTATGCAAGATTAGTACTCATGACAATCCTGCAGACATGATGACAAAGTCAGTTCCTACTACTAAGTTTGAGCTTTGCTCAAATTTAATTGCTGTTACCGTATAGTCCATGAAATTTTTGGTGTATGATTATTGTTGCCATTGAAGGAATTATATCAATGATCCTTCATTCAATTGGAGATGGGAATTCGTCTCAAGGTGGAGTTTGTTGGAATATGCTCAATTCCTAAAGGCTTCTACATGCACCAACCATTGGATGTCTAATTTAGTCTGTCCTAAATTGGTGAAGCATTTCATGGTTGCATACATACATGCATATTCACGGTGCATGTGTAGTTTTCTTCTTAGGCATTCATATTGATTGGCTGCATGCATGGTCATTGTGCCCATATAAGCTAGACTATGTTGTACGGTGAAGAGTAACACAATTAGCAGAATACTTCTGTGTTTCTATTCCTCTTGTAGTTTGCTTGGGTTGAGTTAACCACTCGTTGTAAATCCCTAGCATTTGTAGACCTCCAGATATATTGAATAGTGAAGATCATCTTTGTGTATTCGTGTCTTGCCTCTAAAGGAGTTTCCACATATCTCTGTGTCTCTCGTGGTTGTGATCGTACTTGTTTCGCCAGTTGATTTCTAACAAGTGGTATCAGAGCCAAGTTTGTTACCTATTCAATTCAAGTTTATCTCCATCCGAGTTCATACAAAAAGTTATAATTTTTTTAAGAGGAGTGCCCCGTACCGCCGTTTGAAACGGCGGTAGGGACTGCTACAGCACTGCCGGCGGGTGGGAGTCCCTACCGCCATTTTAAAAGGTGATAGGTTTTACCGCCATTTGAAACGGGTGGTTGGTACCGCCGTTTTCAAATGGTGGTATATGTATAGTTTTGCAAAATGTTGGGAGAGATGTATATTTTTGTAAATTTATAAAAAAATAAATATAAAAGTAAAAAAATCACAACAAAGTGGTTAGCGAGAAAATTTGCCTTCCTGTGGATCTCAACTTCCCAGCAGTTATTTCATGGATGGGCAACAAAAAATGGAAACTTGGATTGAGCGCTTCAGAGACAAATCCAAAAGACTATTTGACAAGGTGGTAACATCATCTACTGCTAGTGCATGCTGTTACTTTGTTATAATCCACTTTACTAACTTTTTTTCGAGGAAATACTTCGTTTCTGTTTTAAAAAACACATATCCAACCTTATACTCACAGAAAAAGGA
Source organism: Hyparrhenia diplandra (assembly GCA_015847255.1). Lineage (NCBI taxonomy): Eukaryota > Viridiplantae > Streptophyta > Magnoliopsida > Poales > Poaceae > Hyparrhenia > Hyparrhenia diplandra. Next base: position 2,012,580 of record JADLZK010008369.1, read on the forward strand.
TATACTATCTTGTTATGAAGCATGCATGGAACTTAATTAATTCTTGTTTGTTCATTGTTGATCCCCTCGTGTAAGCCAAGTGTACCAGTATCTAGTAGTAACTAGTAATAGAGTATGGTCCGATACACTCCATCAAGAGCTCGCGACCGTTACCCATGGGAACTTGAATTCCCATTGAGATGTCATTAGAACTCCATCCAACTTTTCATAAGTGGGATCAAAAACCGACAATAACAAAGAATGAACATAAAAAGCCCGGTCGTTGAACCTATCATTATTTTTCTCTTTACTACTTCTCATGATATTAAAATAACCACCAATTAGAGTGGGTAAGGAGTTTTGTTGGCATGCCCCTAACAAGCTTAGCAAGAAAGCATGACTGAAATTCATCTTGTCTTTGGACCATAGACAACCATAAGGATCCAATTCAATTTATCTACTTTATTGCAAAGATGGAACTTAATATAAAATTCTCCTTCTACAATTAGAGATAAATCTAAGACGGATATTCACCCATAAAAGAATGCCATCTGATCGCCCACGTGGAAGACAATGCCAACTGAAATCCATCCCACTAAATAATCGGGATAAAATCATCTTTAACATATCTTGTTTCCTGGTCTCCAAAACAGCCACGAAATTTAAACACGCACTGAGAGACCCATACTGTTTCAGCCACCCTCCTCCCAGGGGTGACCCTGCCGCTACCACCACCTTCGGCCCCCATCCCCCTCGCCTCTAGCCTCCTTGATGGTGGTGAGGAGTGGGGGTCCATCCTTTTTTTTGCAGATCTACTATTTTCTTAGGTTTTTTCTCCTATTTTCCTTTCCTTCATAATAATTTGGGCTATGTTTTGGTTGGTCGTTTCAATGTTTTCGATCCGGTTTTTAGGTTCATACCAGATCTCTGGTGGATGTATTGTTATCTTCGGTGATGGCATGATCTTCCTAGAGAGATCGAGGTATGTTGGCATAGTCCTATTCAAGGAGGGATTGGATCTGTGTTTCCCATTCTAAGAGATCGTATTTTCGGTCACCGGTGATATGACTGGCGGCAACGGATCTGCCCTTCCGATCACTAGTGGTGAATCTAGCGGTGTTGAATATGATGTTCAGGTGAACCTTCATAAGATACGGCTGAAATATTTTCGGCGTCCTTTATTCCCCATAGGGATTGAGCTTATTATGCCTCTTTTGTGGTCTCTGTGTTCTTGGAGTCTTCTGTGATAGATTTATTGGATCACTAGGAGTAGATCAGGTGGGTATAATCTTAACTCGGGTGTGTACCTTTGCCTTCCGGCCATCGCTGGTTCGTCGGTGAAGGTCTGCGCAGGGGCAGCGACGGTCGGTGCAAAGGTGGTGGTGGCGATCGAGTCGAGGACGGTGACAGGACGTCCTTCGATGTTGGCGTCGGTGGGCTTCCCATCGCTTCAGCACCTCCCTCTTGATCGGACTAAGGTTAGACAGTGGGGAACAGTGGCGGCGGTGAACCTCATACCTCGTGTCCTCGCCCCCACATCCCTATTTATGGCATTTGCGACGGGGGGCCCACCGGCCTTTCTATTGGGCTAGGCATCCCCGATCAGGACGCAAGTCAAGGGCCCAGATGGCCGTTGGGCCAACTGGTGGAGATCAACCTAACATTCTCCCTCTTGATCTCATCATATACTTTTAACTTTATACATTTACTTCTTTTCTTATTCCATTACAGATCAGTGCATAGAGCATGCATCATCTTCACGGTCAGTCGCGCTTCATCGTCACGGTCTATCGCCGATAGATTTAACAGCTACAAAACACGTCTACGTTCTCGAAATAGATTCTTTAACTTTGGGCCCTTTATTGTGCGGAAATCATAGGCTATACCATAAACCCATGTCGACCGCGGTGTTCTCTCGAACGCCTTTGGGTGGTAATCCTTTAGTAAGCGGATCCACAAGCACTTGCTTGTTACTTATATGTTCAATATCTTTAATGTGATTCCGGACTTGTCAATGTGTTTGGTAGTACACTTGACCCGTTGTCATAGGAGTAAACTACTTAAATGGTTATTGCTGTTGTCAGCCATTATCAATTCCGGGTACAGATTCCCTTAACCATTTTGCCTGTCCCTCACCCTTGTATCATGCTATACCATGTCTTTGCATCACATTGATGATAATTGTCTCATTCTTTGGAGCTTTTCCACACAAAACCTCCAAGTGCGAAAGTTAGCGACAATTGTGGATTTCGCTACACATTTCACAAGTTCTATCTTTGTACTCACAACCATTTTGAGAGCACTGGTTCTTTATTTCTTAGCATGAGGCCGACATTCATAACTCCATTCCAATGATCTATATTTGGACTGGATATTGCCAAAACAACCCGGATATTTGAACTATGTCAGGGTAAGTTCTAACTTTTGCATTCATTAAGCTTCCAACAGCTGAAGCATATGGTACCATATTCATTTAATCCATTTCATATTAATTCTTGGAACATAAAAGTTCCCAAATCCATTACCCTCGACTACAAGAACAGGCGTAGGTTTACTCGCATGCATACTTTATTTCTTTACAACTTTTGTAGGTATGCCTCTTGCGATAGTCCTAATAACCCTTTTCTTTTATCTTGGTGAATTTCACCGAGATCAAAACTTTGAGAGCAAAAAATTTCTTTGTTTCCATTAGTAGACTGACATCGCTGCTAGCAACTGAGATGCCATCCACATGTATAGGATTAGGAAAAGATTTTCCCATTCTATAACTTGTACAAATACAATTGTCCTTTCATTTTCTTTAACCCAAATAAACAACTGATTCTTTTAACTTTAAATGCTATTGTCTATAGACTTGCTCTAGTGCATAAATGATTTCTTTAGGCAGCATCCCTTATGTTCTTTCACTTCCACAACAAAAATTTTAGGTTGTGCCATGTAATCATTTTCATACAAATCCCATTTGAGAATGTAGTCTTTTCTTTCATCGATGTAACTCACATCATGATGTGCCACCGCTTTGTGTAATCTATTCATTCTCTTCGCGCAAAAATCTTTCAATTTAAATCGCTTTACATCTTTACCCATTCCCTTTGGAGTCACATTTCATCTTGAAGACCCTTTCTGACCCTCTTTGTTTTGGCTCCATTGGGAATTGCCTCTGAGTCCCAAATGACGCCGGGATTCATCGATTACATTTCATATTGCAAAGTAACCAACCACTTTGATGAGTGGGTGCTTCTCATGCTTTTTCAAGATGAGGTGGGATCATTCCTTTTAGTATTATGAATTTCATAATCATCGGTAATAGCTGATCTTTTGACACTCTGTGACCTTCTCGGGGAGATTGTCCCTCCCATCTTCTGTAAAGATGGTGTATCTTTAAGCTTTCTTGTTTGGGTTTTGCACCTTAAGCACCGCTTTAATAACTTTGAAACATGTCCGGGGTGAATACCGGTCGACTTCTCTATCTTCCTATCGGAACTTTAAAAGTCTAGGAATTTAGCTATTTCTTTATTTTAGGGGTATCATTATTATGACCATCGTACTCCCTCGACGATCACAATCTTTTATAGATCACCTTGCCTTCAATGCACAGTATGCATTGCATTATCTGAAGTATAAGGGAGTAACTTTCTCAATCTATCTTTTCTCCCCCTCGAAATGTGGCATGAACTTTCTGCCACAATTTTGAAAATCATTCAGATTTCTTATGTGAGGAGACTTTCATTACCGCTTCTTAACTCATTTGGGAGTACATTTTTCCTCAATTCACTTCAAGAACTCAACAGAGTCCTTTATTATCAGTACTTTTGCAAGTCAAGCTGGCATATCATTCTTATCTTAAGGTTCGTATATAACTTTCTATTCTCTTTAAACTCATTGAGTGCTTAATGACTATAACACAATAGAAGTGTACGATCACCACTAGGATAGCGTAAAAGCTACTCCAAACTTTTCTCTCCCAATGTGGGATACACTATAAGCACATACATGAGTCATCACCACTTTCTCCCACCATGCAGGATAAGTCCTTTGCCAAACCTCTCCCACCATGTGGGATTTTTTGACATAGGTACTATGCCAACTTTAACCCGCCATGCGGGTATTATCTCAAACTTTTTCCTGCCATGTGAGATAATTCCTTCGCAGGGACATACATGCCAGGATTGGCTCATGTTCAATCATCAAATTTAGAAATAAATCTGAATATTCTTTAACACACATGCTTAATCCGACGGTGGTCAAATCAAACATGCATATGATTTATTACAACTCTTATCATAATGACTGAACTGAAAGTAAATCCTTCTTGATAGAGAGTACATGGAAAATATTTCTCAAGCAAGACTCTGAGTGATCTATCTCTTTTCTTGGATCAGTACCCACCTAATTCTTTCTTTCAAGCTATTCTTTTAAAGAGAACACAGTCTCTCATGTAATGGTTTCTTTCTTTCTGAGTCACAAGACCCAATTCATTTTTTCTGCCTTCAAGAATGAAAGCATGGAGATCTTTGTCTGATAAATATTGTCAATAATCAAATCTTTAAACTCTATTTTATATCACCATTGGGCAGAAATAGAATAACACATCATTCTCCTACAATAATTTTACATCACCATTGGGCAGAAATAAACTATTAATGCATGGAAAACTCAATTAACTTTAAGAAACCATATAACTACTCCTCAAAATTAAATTCTCCCATTGGTTCGAATTTAATTAGAAGATAAGCAACATCATTGCAGCGAAAAACATGAAAATACTTTTCTCTAGTTTGAGAACATTTCTCTATCTTTATATGCTCTCTCGAGAAATTGGTCACTTTTATACAAAATTTATCAGAGATTTAAACTTTTAAACATAAAACCTTATAGAACTATAATATTGTTATCATCAATGTTGGTCAGAAAATAACAATACCATAATTAACTTTAAATAAATATCTTTCTACTCCTCTAATTAAACTTTCCCGTTGGTTCTAGTTTAATTAGAGGATGAAACTTTACTTTGCAGTGGAAAAGTTTTCTTTCTTTTCAGAAGAAATCATATTTCTAAGCATTTATTTACACTGATTTACTCTCTACACAATTTATCCCATTGGTTCAAAATTGAGTAGAGATCAAAACCTTGACAAAATTGCCAAAACTCTGCCTTTACATTAATACTCCTTCAGAAGCATTCTTTTGAGTTTACTTTTCATTTAATTCAAATCAAATTAAATTAAAGGAGCAACAATTTAAACTTTTGCAGCGGAAACATAAATAAAATTCATTTAATTCAAATCGAAGTTGATAGATTCATGCATTTTATTAGCGCCCAATGGTGTTTGGAGTAGACTCTGATGGCTCCAGATCGCCGACGCCTGGTCGTGAAGTTATCATTCTTGATCCTAATGATAACGAGTGCAAGCATGGGTTGCCTGTCCATCTGAGGTATGACTGGACATGCGCCAACCCTGGGCGTCGGTATGTATGCTGCTGCGAGGTAAACGATAACTTGTTTGACTTGTAATAAATTTTGCTTCTGCTTTTCATGTTAGTGTTGTCAATCGCTAATTATTTGAGCATAATCGGTGACTGCAGATTGATGGGATGAAATGCACGTTGTTTAGGTGGATAGATACTGAATGGGATATTAGGACTCTAAAAGTTCCAGAGAAACTGATGGAAATGAAGGGAAAAGCTGAAGAGGAAGCAAGGTCGTGGAAAGAAGCATGTACAACTGCTAAGGAGGAGGCCAATGTCAAAGCAGTTGAGCTGAAGACGATCGTGCGATACTTCAGGGAGGCAACCAGTGACCTGTTTGAGATGAGAAAGAAAATGAGAAATGATACTCTGTTGTCTCCTACCGAAAAGGGTAAAGCTAACAGGTACCTAAAAGCTGAAGACGATGCAAGGATGTGGAAGGAAGAATGTGCAAAGGCTAACAGGGAGATTGAAGAGACTGTCTCTGAGCTATAGACGGTGAAGGGGCACCTGGATTCTGCCATGATTGTGGTGAAGAAGGTGAAGGAATTGCTGCGACATGCCTCATATAAGAGGTCACTCAAGGACAACAATGAGGCATAATGTGATGTGTGGTGTTGTTGCTAGGTAGACGGTTTAGAAGTGGTAATCTTGTTTGTATTTTGGTGTTTGCTACCTGATCATCTTATGATGTTTGCTACTTGTTGGTGGTGTGAACTTTGTGGTGATGAGTAGCTATGAGATGCCATCTTATTATGCCATCTTATGAGGATGTTTCCTACTTGTCCGGTCTGTTGATGTTTTGTTGGAAGGACCTTCCTAAGTATCAAATGCGTATCTGCTTGTTTCCTACTATGATTGCTACTTTGATTGTGGTAGAAACTCATACATATGCGCTGGATAATTGAGGAAGACTAATAATATAGATATTTGTACATAGAAATGCGTTACAGGTGGTACAAAATCAAAGATCTGCATTAGGCATAGCTAGGCAACAGCCATGTTCCTCGCGACCAAATACAGTCCCCAGGAACCTGCTTAATGCGGATCGCAGGAGTAGTGTTGATGCCTGGAACAATACTTATTCCCTGCTGGTAGCTAGATCCAGTACTGATCCTCTTCATCGTGCCGATAAGTTCGTAGGAAGTAAATGTGATTTGCCCTCAGGTCAGGCAAGCCAGAAATGGCATGCTCTTGTGTAACAATGCACTTGCCAGGACCAAACAAGATGATCTTATTCTGGAACTCAGGAGCTCTCTCCCAGGGAATAGGCTGCCAAATGTCCCCGACTAATGAATGAAGAGTTAATTCCACCACCTCAGCTTCTTTCTCCTCCAGAACAACAAAGAACAATCGGTCTTGACCTTCGAGTAGAGAAGAGTTGCTCATGCCAATAACCCATGACAACCGAAGTCCAACTGGATGGGGAGGTGCTGGAAGATCATGCCCCAAGTAGATCCGCATGTGTTCAGAACTGCACTAAAATCTTCTGAAGGTATTGTAGTCCAGTCGGATTGGCTTCCCAAATGCCAGATGCAGACGGGCAATGACCCTAGCTCTGTAGAAGATTTTACTGGCCAAAAGAAAGTTATCACAAGAAATGATTCTGCACCAGCTGGTGTTTCAAGGCACAGATACAAGCTTCGAGACTAGCCATATGACTCCATTTTGGACGAGGAAGGCGAATGTGCTCCCGAGGAGACAAAGGATTCAGCATGAGCGCGGTGCTATCTCTGCTATCTAAGGTGACTAGGCGTCCTGATCCGCCGCAACCAATCAGGATTCGCGACGGATGCGAATGTCACTACTCCAGATTCACCTACATCTTTAGATTTCAGAATCCAAGGGTCAAACGGGCATGCCTCACCTGAACGAGCGTAGTTCCAACCCTTGCAGACTTCTTTGAACATGATGAAATCTCTTGCATCATTGATCTTATTGGCGATGCTCACAACAATGTCTGGAATAAGATTTGCCCAGGAACGAGGCATCATTGACTGGATAGCCAAAGAACAAGGTGGTGGGAGAACAATGCAGGAGAGGTTACAGCTCCAAGAAAGACAAATGACAAGTGAGTGGAAGACGTTACAAAGGTCCGGTATACTGATGTATAGCCAAAAGGACCTTCTGGTCTACTGGTATTCATAAACTAGCATCAAACGGACTTTCCCCTTCCTCCCCAAATCGAGACCCCACGTTATAGAAAAGTAATGCTATGGGGGCAATTTTGTCAATAATAGCAGCATCGGTTCCTCTGGCCACAAATACCCCACCCAGTCTACCAACAAAAAACCCATTCTGCCAACGAAAAACCCCAGCACCTCTTCCTCTCCCATTACTCAACTCTTGCAACCAACAAATAAACCCCATTCTGCTGCAGCGCTCTCTTCCTCTCCCCATGGAGCCATTGTCTCCTAGAGGGATGGCGTATCCCACATCCTCCTCTGATGAAGAGGAGGACTCCCCGACGATGGATCCGGTGCGGGCTGACACATCCTCTGATGATTCGGAGTTTGTGGAACAAATTGAAATCCAAGATCAGGTGCCTCCGAAACATCGCACCCCTCGCAAGTCAGCAAGAGGTGCCAGGGCTTAGGTGTGCGGAACCACCACCACTTACCAGGGAATTGTCGTCTCCAAGTGCCCCTCATCGGTCGGCGGCAGTCGATCTCTACCATCCTCGTCGAGCAGAGGCCATCATCGACCGGCCGTCATCATCCGCCAAGGAGCGGTGCCAAGGCCATCCTCGACCGGCTGCCATGGAGCAGCGCCATCATCTGCAGGTGGCGGCAATGGAGGGACTGCCTCATCCACTGGCGGCACCCAGGGAAGTCCGCTGCCATCTTCAATGGGCGGCGGCAACAGAATGACAACCTCGTCCGTGAGCAGCTGCAACAAGGTGCCGGGTGCACCATCGATCAAGAAACGGCGCCTCGATTAGTGGTAACTCCTACTAGTAGAAGGAGTAGAACGATCAAGAAACGGCACCTCGATTAGTGGTAACTGCTACTAGTAGAAGGAGTAGAAGAAGCAGATGCAGCGGCTCTATTTTATCTTTTATTTTACTACTGTTTTTTCCTTGTAAGATGTTGGGTTTTATCATTGCGTAGCAGTGACAGTTTAATCTGGTCCGACTGAATACTACTGAACGGACTTTCGCCTTTTGTTCATCCAGTCTGCTTTACTAAAATGTTAAAGGAGACCCATTGCTGTCGCTACCATCCGGTCTTTAAGAAATCAAGGGAACAGACTTTCCTCTTTGACCAAATTTGTCTAAGAACATAGACACACATTACCATTATTATTACAAACAACACAATCCAAGTACAAATGACACAAATGCATACATAGGCATTGATTATTACACATGAGAATGTATCGATCCACTGTGGGTGGAAGTACAACGATATACTCTAAACGACATACTACTACCATCGCTGCCTCATAATAATACCATCACGGGCTCATGGCAATCCCGTGGATGCACGGAGTGTAGCAAAAACGTCCATCCTGGAGCAGAAACCCCTCCAAAGCACGATGCCTCGCCCTTGTATCCCACAGCTTGGCAGGTGAAATGGCGATAACATGCGCATGTAACTGGAGGTCACGAATGGTCCATTGCCTGTGCTGTGACCCCTCTGGCAAAAGGGCACTGCCACATACCTTGGACACAAACACGGGCTGGCCCAGCCTGCTGAAGCCAAACCAACACAGACCATTTCAGCTCATGCGATTCATCTTGTTCAATGAGCACTGGCCGCGGGCGAAAAGGTGGTGCCATGAGGTTCAACTGATCCTGAGCTGTCGATGCCAGCGGCTGAAGTGGAGGTGCCATCTGCACCAGGTGCTGCTGAGGTGGCGATGCCAGCGGCTGAAGTGGAGGTGCCATCACCACTGGGTGCTGCTGAGGTGCCGATGCCAGCGGCTGAAGTAGAGGTGTTATCACCACCGGGTGCTGCTGAGGTGCCATTGGGGCCGGTTGCTCGCGCTTCCTCGACTCCTCCAAGTTCCATGCTCCGCCCCTTCCTTGCTCGGCCATTCTCCACTACATACACAAACGAAGAGCAAACCCGCCATAAGCTAACAATGTGACCATCTCAATACCATGCATACATAAAATAAACAAGATGAGCCAAGAAAATGACCTCCCGTGTACCCCGAATAATTGAGAACAACGCAAGACTGGGGAACTGATGAGTGTTGGCCTTGCCTTTCAAGAACGTTGTGCCGCACTCGCCTATTTATTGAGCACTACGGCGGGCACGCGAGCTCGGTGTGGCATTGCCAAAGTTGCAATGGAAAACGTGAGATGCTCGGACTATAGTCAGGCCTAAGCCTGCTACGAATCTAGCTAGGTCAGAATCTTCAGTGGTGCACATCAGTTACATGTGTGCACGACGGGTGTCACGGATGAGCCCGACGTGTGCATATATGTGTTCATTTCAGGACTGTCCGGTGTACAACACAAGAAAGTCCTGCAAGACAACTCACGCCACATCAGCTGCATCTAATGGCTGTCTCAACTACATCAACTCACACCACATCAACTGCATCAACTGCGAGACAACTCTCCACTATTGATTTGTTATAGTTTTAGGCGTCAACTGCATCTGGAGGAAGAGATTGGGTGCTGTAAGGTTGCACAACGCGATCAGATCGACCGGATGGTCCTTGTGTTGTCACACGCACGGTGCAGGATGACATGACAAGTCCTCGTCGATCAGGTACGCTACGTGAGTCGTGACTGAAAAGGTCTGCAAATGGTCTGGATTCGCACTTGATGATTCCCGCAGGCCTCGGAGACTGAGAAACGTGATGAACTGGTCGATGCGACAAGGCCAAAACGGAATAAGCTGGAATTGGAAAAGCAATATATATGTAGATATAGATATATATGTATATATATGTTTGTGTGTGTGTGTGTGTGTGTGTGTCTCTCGAATGGGCGTTTGGGGACGACATGCTCTCACAAGTTGATCCATGTGTCGATCACTGAGAATTGCAGTTAAGGACTGGTACTGGGCATTAACCGAACGTGTGTGCACACCCGCACTGAAGGGACACGTTGGTTTTCAGGACGTGTCGATCATTGTGAATCACCCTTAGGACTAGAGCCGGCAGTTCATGACCCGAACGTGGGCACACCTGCACTGAAGGGACGTGTCCGTTCTGGGTAGTAACTGATGTCCACGAACCGTCGTTTCAGAACGACACATTCACTCCCACTATAATAAGCAGAAAGTCGATCATTGCCATTTGCGTTCATGGCTTTAGACGCTAAAATGTTTCCTTCAATGCAAGTCGCTTCTCAGTCTCAATCCAGGAAGCGAAAGCAGAAGGAACCGCGGGGCAGTACAAGGAATTCGGTACGTTCATGGTGGGAGGCCGTCAATGGAGGCTACGTTGCTATCGTACAGGTATGAATAATCATCAGTGGATGGTTGTACCAGACGGCATTGCCGTCGTCCTCGTTCCTATGAACAAAGCCCAAATGGTAGGTGTCTCGTTGCTGCTATGAATACACACATTCACACATGCATATACGCTCGCATTATTGTTGTCAAGCCTGTGACTGCATGCTTCCACGTAGGTGCGAGTATTGTTGCGTGCGGTGGCTGGAGACCCAACCGATGAAAGATGATACGTTTCGAGTTCAAGCTATAAAAAGAAGTTTATTTCATGAATCGGGATCTACAAGCAAGAGGCTTTGAATGCCTGGTGGAGCATCATGACATTGAGCGCGTGAGCTCCAATGAAGATCGCATACACATTTCGTGTGTTGTTACAGTACTGGAGGACGACTACATTGAAGTTCCTCCTCCATCAGTACGCAGAAGCATATGCGCAAAACTTGCAGCTCAAGCCCCTGTGGACGTTGTCTTCGACATAGGCAGCCGGGTGATACGAGCGATACGTGCCGATGTGGCGGCAATATCTATTGTGATGGAGGAAATGCTCTACGGTGGTTGGGAGAAGTCACACTCTGAAACTGTTCCAATTCGAGACATGCACCCTGATGCCTTCTCGCTTCTGATCAAATATGCCAGCGAAGGATCACTCCCAGAGGAGGCTGATTTCATGTACCAACGTCACGCCGACATGTGACTTTCGCCATCCCGCAGTTATGCACGATCTCCGTAGTAGATTACACCAAGGCATGTACCAGGGTCCCCCGTGGTCTGTAGTTTTAATGTTTTATCTAAGTGTGTTTAGTCATGTAATAAATAGTCAAAATGGTACATTAATTTGTTGCATGAACTACATTTGTAATCAATACTCGGATCATCCGTCGGTCATGAATATAGAATAGAGGATAATCCATTGGTTCCTGATCAATGCCATGATCCACGGTGGCACGGACAGGATAATCCTGTGTGTGCTGATCAATGCCATGATCCACGGTGGCGCAGACAACCCTATCAACAACTTGCCCGTCTATGTATGGTCACTGACGTTTGGGTCCGACACCCAAGCCGTCCAACGTGTCAGTGACCAAGGTCTCGCAGCGGTTTCCAAAGTCTTTCGTCTCCCGGCCGCTCCGAAGCAGAAAGGAGGGATCTGAAATTTTGAATTCCCCGCTCCTCCTCCTGGTCCTCCCTGTTATATATAATTAAAAGAGGCCAAGCCTCCCACTTCCCTCCTGGTAATTCCAAAATCAGGGGATCTTCTCCTCTACTGCCGAAGAGACCTACAGTAGTAGATCTGCAGCGGAAGCAGCAAGGGCGACCTCGCTAGCGACGACACCTTCCTCTACTATGTGCGGTGGTCTTCCTCGGCTACGAGTGGCGGCCTTCCTCTGCTACAAGCGGCGACCTTCCTCTGCTACGAGCGGCGGGCTTCCACGGCAATGTCCTTCAAGCTGCAAGATGGTTCGAGGCCATTGCTCCATCGGCTTCCCCGAGGCTGACCCTGCAGGCAGCTGCAGATCTGCAACACATGCCAAGAATATCGTGTTCAAGGCGCAGGTTCGGGCTGCTAAATCGAGACGGCATTCGGCACCTCCTTCCCTTCATGTTCGTCAGGTCTACGGTCTCATCCCTGTATTGCTAAATTCAATTAGATTGCTTCCCATACTCTTTGGTATTCAATACTATTCTTTCATGCTTGGGTGATTGTGGATCTACTGTACCCTATTGCAGGAGTTTGTTCCAAGTCACTTTATTTGAGGTTTGTAGAAATTTGTAGATGAAATTATTAGATTGCTTCCCCATGCTCTTTGGCTTTGAATATTGTTGTTGCATGCTTGCGTGATTGTGGATCTGCTGTTCCCTATTGCAAGAGATTGTTGCAAGTCAACTTATTTGAGCTTTGTAGAAAATTAATAGATGAAATTATTAGATTGCTTACCCATGCTCTTTGGCTTTCTATATTTTTGTTGCATTCTTGGGTGATTATGGATCTGCTGTGATTGTTCATGTACCGCATTGAACTTAATAGATGAAATTGCTTCCGATTGCGAATGATCTCAACCCTTACCTCTTGTTCTTGCACTTGTTTCAGTGGGCCAAAGGGTCAACATCTGTAGTCGCTCCTGTTCAGACCTGCTCCAGGGTAACAAACTTAACACCTTCGTTGTTTCCTTAGTTCGAATCAATTACAAGATCCTAATCTGACTGTGTTGCTAGTGTAAGATGAAATTTTAGCATTTTGCTATATTACATAGCATATTTTGCACAATTCAAATGAGGCCTATAAAATAATCGAGCAATGACATGATGCCTACGAAATATGAGCAATATAAATATTTGGGTTAAAATGAGATTATGAGTTGACTTATGATCGACGAGTACCAAGCATGATGGCCCATTGAACTGTGCTTTCTCAGCTTTGTTGAGATTAGAACCGGCGTCATTAGCGGTCACTAATCTTAATCATGGGCCCCGGGCCAAGAGATGGCTTATGCATGGCCCATGCAAGCTTGCGCTTCCTAGCTCAAAAAGCTAACAGCTCTCTACACACACGCCTATTATACGTGCCAAATATAAATATCTTGTACGGCAAAAAGACTAATCAATTAGTGCAAGAAAGATCCGGTTAAACTAAGTGGGCTCATCGACTCATGAATGGTCCAGCGAACATGGCTTTCTGATATGAAGTTTGCTGAGATTAGCACCGACCATGAAACAGCCCCTAATCTTAATTATGGGCCTCCAAGAAGTTACTTATGCATGGCCCATGCAAGCTAGGGCAGGAAGCTAACAGGCCTCTATATACGCATATATCCTTCTCAGCTTTGTATGTATGTATGTACGCGTACAAAAACGATGAAAGCTTCTAGAAAGGCTGGATTACGTGAAGAGATAAGCTCCACCGACGATAAAATCGATTCAAACTTCAAAACTGTAAAATATCCCGGCGCCTTGGCCCTTGCCGCTCGGAGAAGGCAACGATTCAAAATTTGAAATACTCTATCGTCCGCGCACCTCGGCCGGGCGACGCTCCTCGCCAACTGATCGGTGGCGGCGCTCCACCCCTGCACCGCCTCAGCCTGCTAGCCCTAGCCTTGGCCTATAAAAGGAGGCCAACTCTTCCATCTCGACGAGCAGCCAAAACATCAACATGCCGCCGCCAGGCTAGCTGCTGCACACACGCTCCATCACAAGCACACCACACATCGCCGGCGGCCGGACTCCACACCTACAACGCTGCCCTGCTTTGCATACACACGCAGATATGCTGCCACCGCATACACACGTACACGCCGCCGCTTAGCGCACACGCCTATCGATGGTAGTGACGGCAACGACGTCGTCGGCATCCTCGGCACCCTCAACGTCGTCAACATCATCGTCAAGCACTTCATCTTCTCTGGCAAGATCGTCAACCGCGTCATCGGCAAGCCGAACCTCTACGTCATCGTCGTCGACCACATCGTCTCCGGCAACCCGAACCTCTACATCATCGTCTCCGGGCAAGCCGAGCATCTTCAGAACCCCGTACATCGTCGACGTCTGCCACAGCGACGCCATGGCTGCTCACTTCCAGGGTGAGATTCTTTATACGTATTGATTATTTTGTTTCACGTTTCGCATGGCTGTGGTACAGATCGCACACACGCCCTCACGGCCAGCCAACAAGCCTCGACAACGCCAGAACGATGACAGTGACGGCAACCCTCTCTTGACGGCGGCGACCACCTGAGATCGCCCGTCTCATGCAGCCGCAGTGACTACGACGCCCCGCCCTGCGTGCATGCACTTCACAGCACCACGGCCTGACGTCGAAGGCGTACGGGCGGCAGCTCCAGCGAACCAGCAGTCTGATGGTGACCATGTGCATCGGCAACGTGACACATCCACCACAATTGCGTGCAGCGGCAGATCGGCAACAATGGCAGACCCCGGCCAACACGTCCTGGTCATCGGCGTATACACACTGGCAGCATGCAAGGTGTCAAGAGACGGCAGCCCGGCGAAGAACATGCACACGTACATACACATTCCTGCGTTGGCATGATGAGCCACGGTCACGGCAACCGCGGCACTCGATGGCCCGGCGTGGCAGCAGCAAGAGTCCAGCGATGGCCGGAACGGCGGCGGAGCAACAGTGGCGGCAGATCAGTGTGGCCCGGCAATGGCCCGACGTGGCATGCGCGATGGCATCCCGGCGAGAACACAGCGGCAAGCAACAAGATGTGCTAGCAGCAAGTAAAATGGCCCGACGTGGCAACAACGAGTCCGTCGATGATGGTCAGAACGGCGCCGGAGCAGTGTGGCCCGGCAATAGCCCAACATGGCAGCAGTGCAGTGAGCCTGACGATGGCCCGACGTGACAGCAATGAGTTCGATGATGGCCGGAACGGCGGCCGAGTGACGATGGCGGCGGGATAGTACAGCCCGGCGATGGCTCGACGTGGCAGGAGTGAGTTCAACATGACGAGAACGACGCCAGAATGACCCGGCGACGGCGTAATGCGGCCCGGCAATGGCCCACCTCGCAAGGTTTCAGCAGTATAGGAGCCCAGAAATACATATCCATATACATGTATTGGTACACTCTTGTAAATGACAAAGAAAATGAAAAAGCTACAGTAGCATGCAAGCCTATACGTGAGCAAAGCATACATGTGCACAAGTCACAAGTCAGCTCGACGTGATTATTGTTTGGCCTATTGTCAATGGCCCAATGTTGATTTCTCGGCCCAAGCAAGCCATGGGCTCCGACAAGTCCGACAAACCTGAAATCCAGCTACAACGTCTACAAAAATTCCAAGTCATGACAAAGCGCTCGAGTTCACACAGCGCATATGCAAATTGGAGCGAGCTGTCACGCGTAATGATATCGAGCTCTACGAAGGAGCAATTTCCTGAATGTGTCGTGAGCACAAGTCTCATATTCACCACCTACCATGTTTCTGCACCGTCAAGGCCGGTGACCATATGAAGTCATTTTCTTCCCGCATAACCGGCGAAGGCTGGGATGTTCCTTTTCGACCCGGCGAGGCCGGGATCATTGTTCGTGACCGACGAGGGCGAACACTTGACTTCATTATGGGATCCACACGGCGAGGCCGGATACCTTTGCTAGAGGCCGACGAGGCTCTAGCACTTCACCATTTCATTCATTTGTGCTTATGCATATATTTGGGAGACAACTCTTATTTATTCAGAGGCGACAACAATGACCATCAACATAGCTTAATCGGGGTATTCCGTGGCCTAATGCCCGGATGTAATTAAGTGGAGGCCTTCGAGGCCCCATGAACGAGAAGCCACGCAATCCCTTGATTGTCGGATGAGGCTCGGCGCAAATATATTTTAAGTGGGAAATTGTACTTTGTAATTCTCGTGAATAATAAAGTGATATTTCCCTCGAACTTTTGTCCCTTGTGTATTTTATTGCACATTTACTTTATTTGTATACGAATGTATCTGGGCACGCCCGCATTTAATAGTACTAAGTAGTACGACCCACAAAAACACAGAGAGATCCGCCCTTAGCGAATTTTCTGCGAAATAGCTGGATGGAAGCTACCAAGTCAATGATGCTTCTTCCCAAACAAGAACGTGCAGAGGCAGCGGAGTACTCAAGAATGTGTACCAAATCCTTATGCAGCAGTGTTGATGAAGAGCAAGTTGACGCTCCCAAACTGGATTGGGTACAACTTTGACAACGGTTTGTTGCTCACCAGAAAGAGTTATGTAGCTTGAAGAAGACAGAAGAATCAGAATCAACTCTGAAAATGCAGTCGGCTGAGATAAAGAGGTTGCAGAAGCTAACTGAAGACAGTGAAGAACTCCTTCGTCTACTGCTTAGCAGTAGAAGATGAAGAGGTTAAGATCAATGCTCCACTGTCTCTTGAGATAATGACCTGGATGTAGCTTTGTTAATCTGTGTTCTTTGTGAGACTGTTATCCTGTAATAGTTTTGTCATATGTGATGAACAATATGGTAGTTCTTGATGGGAAACAACAGTTTGTTTTATTGTATAAATAAATATGTGCTGTTTATTATTTTGCCAACAGGATCAGAATTGAAATGAAATCAATTAATATTGAGGCACGATTGGTTAATTTCATGTTAGCCTTCAGTGGGCTTAGCCCACATATAATGGGCCAAAAGTCAATTTTATTCAAATTAACGTTACAGAAAGTGCCATAAACAATGTGCACAACTATTGGACTCGACCCAACAGAAATGGGCTCACCAGAAACAAATTTGGACCTGACCCAACAACAAATGGGCCTTATAGAAATCAATTTTGGGCTATCTGAACAACATCGGCCTGCAGGAACAATTTTGGGCTCAACCCAACAACAAATGGGCCAAATTCATTTTATGATGAAATAGTTCGTCACAATTGGCATGCCACATCGGATGCCACATCAGATTCTGTCCAATGTGGCAAAGCTGCAGGAACCAAGTTATGACGTTTTGTAATGACGATTTGCACAGCGTCATTATATTGGTGACATGGCAAAAATAAAGGGATCGTCACTAATCGCGGTTTGTGACGCTCGACACGACGGAAGGTTTTCGTAACAACCAGGCGTCATAAATCGCGGTTTATGATGAGAAACGCGGTTTTTTTTTTTTTTTTTTTTTTGCGTCACTAGTCGGCGTTTTCTTGTAGTGTTACATACCGCCGCCCCTATTCATTGCCTTCATCATCATATCTTCTCTCTGCAGCAATAGGATCAGGACAAGATACAACATTAGCAATTTAAGACTACGACATTTACCATCAATTAAGATTGATCTAGTGGTGCACTCCATCAATAGTAGTGATATATTGCAAAGTATAATTTGAGGGTAAATGTGTTCATCAAACAAGAATGGGATTGATATCTGCATATATATTCAGATGCTTAGCAAATAGATCCTTTGGTAATGGCCATCACTTTAGGTATATATGCCAGTCCACCACTTTATATAGTGGTTGGGCATCTACGCTACGGACCGAAGGCAATCCTTTCAGGAATTTATGCTCTTCCACTTTAGATAATGGCAGGGCATCAGCTACTGATCGGAAAAAAATCCATAAGGGGAGTTCTTCAATCTCACGTTTTCCTTGTTCTGTACGTTGATAGCAATCAGCACCTAAAGTTGGTAGGTAGCAATTCTAGTACTAGTAAATTCTAATACAACATACAAGGAAACACTACATATCACTGCCAAGAAACATGTCATGTTGGACTTGCTACATAGTACCTTATATTTCACCATGCCATATTTTTTAATCTAGTGGTGCTACATGGCTAGCAAAATCTAGAGTTCCTAATTATCTGTCAAGTCTTGTACTGATAAGTTGTAACTACATTACTACTAAAATTTGTTCATTGTTTTAATATGTTCTGCGGTTTACTAGTTATGTTACACATATGTCAAGTATATTTTTTTCCACACAGTAAGTTTGTGCAGGTTACTACTATGCCTTATTATTATTGCTAGTGACTCCACACAGTACTAGTTTATTTGTTATATATAGGGAGGAAAATTTGCACATAAACTAGTCCGTCAATCCGTGCTCCTACATGGACCAAAATCCTAGGAGACATAAGCCTTAGCTGTTCATTGGTAAATTTAGAACATACAACTAATCAAAATTGTTTATTTTGTTCTCTCTTTCTCTCTCTCCGCCTATTTGCTAACACAATACCCATTAGAAACTTCATAATCTCTGCACAGTTGTCATGTCGTAATAAATCCACATGTATATTCTTAGTTATTCCCCTATGAATCGCACCTTCGTTTATCATCATTTATGTTTAGTTGAAACCTTAGCTTAAATTATACCAGCTCTAGTTGCAACCTGTGCGCCGTTGGTGTGGATCTAAATTTTGACTTTTAACTTTTTGTTAGTTGCTGCAATCTTCTTTCATCCACAGTTAAGTTGAAACTCTTATTCTTATTAACTCTCCTTTTATATTTCATCAGAAAAAGGACTGTAGGTCCTAGATTGCACTTTTAGTTAGTACAATGGTGTGTAAACAACAATCTCAGCCTGCACCACTATGGTCAATTTTCCCTTGTAAACAATTATCTTTGTAGTAGTAATTTTCATAAAGATGGACTGCTTACAATTAAACTATCAATGTAGATATGTTACAACATTCGATTCAATAATATTTATTTAAAGTTATGTCTTACATATTTGCTATCATGAAGTATTAATAAGACATATTTATTGTCATGGAGTATTAATATAAATATTAAATGAACGAAGAATGATCAGTGTCACCGCTGGTTCGCTAAAGGATCTTTATCACGATTACCAAACTATAGAAATATATATCCCTCACACATGCATGTATACTACATGTTGGCATATAGTGTATATGTTTATTTTGAGTTAGTTTTCTATATTAATTAATAGCGGTAGAGTGGGTAATTTGGAAACATATATAGGCATATGTTTTGGTAGTAGTGGGTGTTGGTAACTTAGAAATAGATTCGAGGCGATATTTTAGTTCATCTTTAATAACAGCAGATCGAGTTGGATAGAAGCAAATAAATTAGAAACATATATAGGCTTAATTATGTGTAAATTACGTCAAAACATGTTACTTAGAGTACATATAATAACGGAAATGATGTGTAATTTATATACAAATTTGTTGGATACTTTCGATTATCTTTTATATTGTCTGAGATGGGTAATTCGGATGCAGATTTAGGACGGTTATTTGTGTTTTTATAATGACAGAGGTGGGTATTTTAAGAAAATAGAATAGCTTTGATGACTATTAGTCGTTAGAGGCTATTGGATTATTGATTTTACAAGAGTTTCTAGCATACGTAACTAGTTTGAGGTGGGTGCAAGGGACCTTGGCAGTCTTCGTAGCGAGTAGTCCATAGCGCCACCTCCCGTCATTTCTTTTGGTAAATTACTCGTAGCCGTTCCGGTGGATTCCTCAGGGTGCCATCTTTTCCGTAGCCGTTGTAAAATAACAATTCACCTTCCTATTTAATACAATGATATGCAGATCTCCTGCGTATTTGAGAAGAAAAGTTATTAGTAAGATATACGTGGTGTCAGATGGCTAAAATCTAAGCAGGGGCCTTGAAAGGTGCGGGCACGTACGATTCCATTTTAGGCTATAAATACTCCACTTGATATAGCTACGTACAATGCTAAATCCAGAGTTAAGATCATATAGTCCCTTTTGAGTAAACCAATAGTATCTATACCACATACACTCACATAGTGCATGCGCATTATTAGCTTGCAACTCAATTAAGTTGTGGGCAGCCATGGAGGCGACGGCGCTGAGTTTGGCCAAAGCTCACCCTCGATACGCTGCTGCCGGTGGCCAAGAACGCCCTGGGCGATGAGGCCGTACTCCTGCTCGGCGTCCACGAGGGGGAGGTGTCCTTCATCACCAACGAGCTGGAGATGATGCAAGCCTTCCTGCGCGCGGCCGGCGCAGATCACCGGGCCAGCAACGAGGTCGCCAAGATATGGGTGAAGCAGGTCCGTGACCTGGCGTACGACGTGGAGGATTGCCTCCAGGAGTACCTTGCCCTCGACCTCGGTGGCGGCTCTCTAGTGGGATGCTGCGACGACGACCTGCCGCCTTGTGCACGGTGGCTCAGCTGGTCTCCCGGTCGGCTGAGAACTCAGCACCAAATCGCCGTCCGGATAAAGCAAGTCAAAGGCAGGGTGGAAGAGATCAGCAAAGGAACCTCCGCTACAGCATCGTCGTCCAGCCCACCGGCCCTGCTGCCGTCCACGACATCACCATCGAGCACCAGCTTGTTGATGCCGGGAAATTCGCCGCCGGCATCGCCACCGAGGAATCGGAGCTCGTAGGACGTGACCAGCATCGGGCGGAGCTTGTCGACCGCCCGTGAGCTTGCCCAGCAGCGAGCCGCTCCGGGTGTTCGCTCTCTGGGGTAGCGGCGGCGTCGGCAAGACGGTGCTCGCCAGGGACGTGCTGAGAAGCCCGAAGCTGAGGCAGGCGTTCCAGCTCCGACCTTGGGTCACCGTGCCACACCCCTTCGTCATGGCTGAGTTCATCTCGAGCTTGGCCAGCCAGCTAGAAATAATGGAGCCGGAGGAGCCACGGTCACAGTCACAGCAGCGGCACATCAACAAAGTCATGTGCCACCTTCGTGACAGGAAGTACGCCATGGTTGTGGACGACGTGTTGACCATCGCCGAGTGGGAGAACATCAGGCGGGCTCTCCCGGATGGCAGCACGGGGAGCTGTGTTGTGGTGACCACGAGGGACGAGGGTGTCGCCATGCACTGTTCCAGTTCCAGGCATGTGCGCAAGCTCGACTGTCTCTCACACACGGAGTCTTTCCAGCTCCTCTGCAAGAAGGTGCAACTAGGAGGCCGGGCCATTGATGCCCATGGTGGATCCCATCCTCAAGAGATGCTGTGGGCTGCCTCTTGCGGTCGCCGCCGTCGGGAAGCTGCTGGCTACAATGAAGACGCCGGCGGAGTGGAAGAAGCTGCACGACCACCTCGGGTCAGAGCTCATGGGCAACCCGCGCCTTGAAGAGATAACTAATGTCCTCACATCCAGCTACGAGGGGCTGCCGTACCACCTCAAGTCCTGCTTCCTCTACCTTAGCATCTTCCCAAGTATCGCGAGCTTCGCCAAACCCGGGTGTCATGGCGATGGATGGCCGAGGGCTCGTGCCGAGACTAGTTCAGGCGGCGGCGGCGGCATGGACCCTGAGGACATCGGGGAGAACTACTTCAACCAGCTTATCAGCAGGAGCATGATCCAACCGGCCACCACCTGGGTCAACCTCAACGACAGGATCAACACGGCCCAGGTTCATGACATGATGCGGGAGATCATCTGGCTAAGGCCGCTGAGGAGAACCAACTGTTCGTCCTCAACGCCCGCCTTCCGTCGAGGCTCCCACGGGGAGAAGATCCGGCACTTGGTAATCACCAGCGACTGCCGCTGGCCGGCCGGCAGCGACGTTCTGGGGGGCATTAGCAACATGTCGCAAAGTCCGGTCACTGACCGTCAATGGAGAGTGCCCGCCGCGCCTAATTATTCCCTCCAGGATGAAGATGCTCCGAGTCCTCGACCTGGAGGACAGCATCAATGCCACGGATGAGCACCTCTCGGGTATCGGCGAGCTTCGCCAGCTCAAGTACCTGGGGCTCAAAAAAGACAGGCATCACCAAACTACCGCAGTCGGTGGGAAGGCTCAAGTTCCTACAGTCACTGGACATCCGAGGCACCAAGGTCACCACAATCCCACAAGGAGTTACCAAGCTTGAGAGGTTGCGGCACCTTATGGCCGGAAACGGCATGCTGCACGATGACGACAACACCATGAGCTCCTTGCCATCCAGGCCATGCTTCTCCTCCTGGAGGGCAATGAGCAGCAGCGTAGTAATGCCAGAAAATTAGCCTCCATGACGACGACGACTATTGGGCAGCACAGCGGTCTAAGGCTTCCAGCTGGCTTTGGAAGGCTAAAAGCATGCATAACCAGGCACGGTGGATGTCGGCAAAGATGGCCAGCGCGTATTCAAGGACATAAGCAAAGTTGGCTGGCCTGTGGAGCCTTGAAATAACTGAGCTCACCGACAGAGATGGCCGCGAATTCTGCAACATGATCCATGAGCTCGTCAGTCTTAGAGACCTGAAGTGCGCTCTAGGCTAGGCAGCAAGAGCGGGTTATTTCATTGCCTAGACATGATAGAATCACCCCCGCTGCATCTGATCACTCTTCGCCTCTGTGGCCATCTTGGTAGGCTTCCCTCGTGGATTGAGCACCTCCAATACATCACCAAGATCAAGCTGCTTGCCACAGAGCTGGAGCAAGATGCCATTGAGATGCTCGGTGATCTCCCAAAACCTCACTGGTCTACATCTATGGAGGGATGTCCTACATAGGGCGAGAACTTCTCCTTGGCACTGGGAAATTCCTGCTTAAGCTCATTGACCTCAACCGCCTGGAAGACCTGGTGTCATTGGTAATCGAAGGAGCATCGACGCCGCAGCTCGAATGGCTGTGGCTCAAACAGTGCTCTAGGTTGAGTGACGATGAGAACGGCGTTGTTGGCGTGCCACTCCTGCACCGACTGAGAGAACTTCAGATCACGTGCTGCGGTGACAAGCTCCAAGCTTGTGGACCTGCTACAGAAACAGCTAGAGACCACGAAAATCGCCCACTCTTTGAGTGCTTTTTGAAATGTAAAGAATTATTTCTTTTTTCCATTTTCTTGAAGGCGTACACACTCACCCCTTCCATACCTACTCGATCCAGATGTAATCTTCAACTATGTGAACATGCATCATACAGATTGTGATAAGAATAATTATATGTACATGAAGGTGCCATTCTGTACCTAACGCATATTCATGTTTAAGGCAATCGTTAAGCAAAGGGTACGAAATTAGGGCTCTATATAGATACTCTGTAATCTCTATCAGTTTTGATAAATAATATTCTGCATAACAGAGAAGAAATGCAATTTAACAGGTATTCCACAAGCTGACAAAATCAATATGAACTAATGAAAGACTTGGCAGGATTTTCCTTTTGAAGTCTTTCGTTAGTTCATATCGTAAATAAACTTTAACACTTAATGCATACAAACATACAGATATAAACTAGAAGCAACACAAAGGAGATCACGAATATTTCATTAAGATATCTGAAGGTGTTAAGTTTAGTCTCACATTAAAGGGATGGTGGAGGAGCACAACATATAGGTGAGGTCAATCATCACCCATCGACCTAGTATTTTGGGTTGAGTTATGCCCAAGACATTATTGTTGTGGGCCCATTGGACTTGGGCTTGATGGGGTGTCAACTCGCGGGTATAGTGGGCCGCATTTAAAAATCCGCTGCGCACTCTAAAAGTGGTACCGAGTCGGTCGAAGGTTGGAATGTGATGGGACAATCCTCACCCATCGGACTAGTTTTAATTTTAGGTTGGAGTTAAGCCTAAGGCCTTGTTGTTGTGGGCTTGGTGAACCTAGGTTCGATGGACGTTGACTCACACCTGTTCAGATAGGTGGACGTCAGAAGCCCGTGGCCCAAGAGTATCAGAGGCCCGTAGCGCATGAAAATTAGCAGAGGCCCGTAGCGCACGAATATCATCAGCAGAGGCCCATGGAATATCATTATCATGAGAGGCCTGTGGCACGAGCGAGCGCACCATCAGAGGCCGGCACACCAGAGGCCTATGGAGCATGCACGACATTGGAGGCACCAGCAGGTGTGCCTACATATGCAACATCGTAAAAGGCACCAGAATCCAGCACAATTTTACTACTGAAGCGATAATGATGAGTATATACTACACTACTACACTTCTAGTAGATAGAAGTAAAAAAGGCTTGGACTCCATGTGTATTTCTCGGCTCACTCAACAATGAATCTTTTCCTTCCCCTTCGTCTTATTTATCCGTTGAATCTTTATTATTATATATACTCTTTTCATTTCACTTTATAATAAGTCTCTTCGAGTTTTTTGTTACATCCATTTTGTATAATGCCTAGATATAATAGTATATTAGATACATAATAAAATGGATGAACGAAAAAAAATAACGACTTGTAATTTGGAATGAAGGGAGTATACCTGGTTGAAGTTATATTCAGCCTTATTCGGTTGGCTAACCAACAGTGATATCCACTCACACTAAATCGCCTAGCCACCAACCACCGCGCAGCTGCCAGAAGATTTCTTTTATCTTCATAATAAACAATCTCAAGTATCAAGCACTTCAATGCAAACGAACAAGTGATTGTAAATAAGGTTTGCTTTGCATTGTGTATGGGCTTTACTTTACTTTGTATGTATCATGTCCTATGATTCCTTCCATTTTTGACCCATGTTTACTTATGACATATGCAACGTGATTTTCATATCAGATTTTTTTATTTTTCAGAGAAAGTAAACCAAAATATTGTTGGAAAGTGACCTCGGCTAATCCTATTAATAAAAAATTAATTAATTAATTATTAATTTCTGGTTCATCCGCTATATATATCCAACTAATTAGATTTGTCATGATCGGCGGAACCCTTAGATCATCTAGGTCTGCCCCAGGCCCACAACGCAACTATATATAAAGCCCCTTAGCATCTTCAACCCATCCATATGCACGCGACTATTCACATAACCGGTCAACTAGGCACTCGGAGGATTTAGGTCGGTCTCAATGGAGTTTCATTAGAGTTTCATGGGCATTAATTAGGCTGATGTGGCATCGTATTAATGATGAGAGATGATAAGAGTTTCATGGGAGAGAGAGTTTCATG